>BJCM01061797.1:0-28048 GCA_018326385.1 Flaveria bidentis
CAGATATTAAACTGATAAGAACAGATACTACACTTGATCTTAGCCAAAAGGCCGAGAAAGGTATGCTTATTCACTTCACGAACCTCACCTTATATAGGGAGGCCCCTCATCTTTGTTATCTGCACTGAGCCAATGTGGGACTCTCAGTTGTTGTTTCACTTAGGTTGTCATCTCTCAAAAGTTTATAACAAAACTAGCCTTCAAAGATCATAGAGTAATGCTTATTAACCTCTAATTAACTGCAAAGATCTTAAAATGCCCATCGGTCGATCAACACTTAATCACCCCTGAAAATCCGTTTCTTAAGGCACCTGAAACTTACTGTTTCAAACTAAACATATAGTGTTTGTGCCTTGACTTTCTAAGAACCCTAATCTACGGACTACATGACTAGTTCCAGCTATGTTTTACTTATGCTGACACCTGATAAGTTTGTTCAAGTTCTAGTCTTGACTCGATTAAAACAATTTGTAACAGAAATTAATAGCACCTTCTCCAAAAAGTCCAGAATCCCTCGTGTATTTGCCCTGGTTCATCCACCTGCGCTTAATTACAAAGAAAAGTTTCCTCGAGAGTATGGAACATATACATAAAGAAGAACCCGGTGGTTAAGGAAGCCACACAAATAGTGTCTCTAGCCCATCACAAAAACCATCCTTCAGGTTTGTCTAGTAACTTTTCTCTTTACTTTTATCTACAACAATTACACCAAGTACCTACATAATTATAATAAACCAGAAAAAGTTCCAACATAAAGCAATATCTTTCTGTTTCTCTGCAAGTGAATGTAACTTGAAGGATATTTTGATATGACTGGATCACAGCAGTGTAAAAAAGGCAACTAACCAGTTCATATACATAAGCTAAATCCACTGAGATGCATGAAGCAGACTGCCACAAGAATTGATTAATAGTCTGCCAGCTAAAGCAATGATATGGAAACAGAAGACTAAAAATGGAAGGGTTACCACTATAATAGTTATCATGCTCCTGAAACTTTCAGAAAAAAACTAGTTCAAATATCTTGTTGATATGCAGAAGCATAGAAAGACTCCACAAGATATAGGCATATACTGTTATATAAAAACTGTTAACTAATTCATGTTATATATAAGCAGCATAACTTGCCATTTAACATGCATGTAAATAATCAACTACTTCAAACACATAAAAACCAGCCAAATTGTATATATGATGCTTACGGCAAACGTAGTTAACATGAAATTCTCGACTCCAGAATCAGATTTTTAACAACGTAAAGCGTTTCAGCCCTAAAACATAAGGATCAAAACCATAGTGAAGGAAATATTCTAGGCACCATGCACTTTTTTCTGTTAGTGGAACTTTAAAACAAGCATAAAACAAACAGCAAAGATTACCAGTTCCAATCACTACATGTACATACTAAACTTGGGAGTTGAATTTTTCCATGACAAAGAATTGAAAACGATGGAGTTATAGTGGATCATAATGGTCTAACACTAGCTACAGTGGATCCTCTAGCTAATAACAAGATAGCAAAGATTCCTAAAAACTGCAGTAATATAGTATACTTGCAGCAAGTATACTATATTATTGCAGTCATCTTATTTAGCATAAAAAAAAGCATTCACAAACAGGGCATGCTTAAAGAGACCAGCTTACAACAAATCAGTCTTGAAGTTCCTCTGAATTGCATTGATCGAGCTTTTTCTACTGTGAATCAGTAAACAACAATCAAAGCTGCTAAAAAGCAATGCGGAAAAGCTGAACAAGCAACCAAAACCCAGATTTCGCTTCACACACCCATTATGAGTTAAGTTTCATAACTACCGGAATTACCTTTCTTTATAGCAACTTAAATTGAGGGAAGCATTCGAACCCCCGCCATGGTTGTATCTTGTAACCTAAAACGAAATAATTCAAGTGAATAACCAAGAGAACTAAATGACAGTGTACTGGTATCCTTGATTCCAGACTGCTAGTTGACATATGCTTATATAAAAGAAAACAACATGCACAATAGATTTCCTATCTGGAGAATCTAAAATAAAAGCCTGAGGAGGTATCTTTACTTTATAAATTCTAGAAGCAAAATTATTCCACTCAACCCAATATAATATATTTTACATCTTTACTTTCTAAATTCTAGAAGCAAAATTATTCCACTCAACCCAATATAAAACATTTTATAACACAGTTCAAAAAGTCCACTCAAGATACCAAAATTTATAAGACTATATTTTAGATCATATGCTTATATATCAAAAGAGTGAAATAATATCATATAACAGGCAAAACGAAAGTATAAAAAAGGAGTATTAGTTACTACTCATTTAAGGTTAATTTAACTATGGTTTGGAGGGGTGCGCCAGGCCTTGGTGGTAGTGTAAGACCAAGACGACGCATAAAGAACCCCAGTAGCAAGCTACTGTAATGGGCCTTCCCCCTTAAAAAATAAGATTAATATCGAGTGGGCCGATGGCCCACATATCAGATATTAAACTGATAAGAACAGATACTACACTTGATCTTAGCCAAAAGGCCGAGAAAGGTATGCCTTCTTCTTTCACGAACCTCACCTTATATAGGGAGGCTCCTCATCTTTGTTATCTTCACTGAGCCAATGTGGGACTCTCAGTTATAAGCAACTCGAGAATTTCGATCACCCATGTAAATTTACCAAAACTAAATACTTCGTAATTGAGGATTCTAGTAAGTAATTATGGTCAGCATGAGTACTTGCAGGTTATACAACAATATATACCCACAAATACATCAAAGAAATTAGCATGTGATCAAAGAGAATAAAGAAAATAGGTTTGGCACCTTTATATGTATGGGTAATATCCTTGACAGATTTTAGCATATCATGTAAATAAATTAAAAGTTCTTCGGATGAAACAAAGAATCACATTTAAAGATTAACAAACCTTTACGGGAGCATCCAATGAGATAAAATTATCAATAGTTCCGCCAAGGAGACCGACACCATTTAAAAAGAGAAATATGGCATGATTAGTGTTCAAAACAGAATCCAATAGACAGATCATGAATGAAACTATACATTTCTCGATAATTGTTCCATTGCCAAATTTGTTTAGTAAACATAATGACCAAGGAGTTGCATCCATTTTAAGTCTTTGGCATCGATATGAAACTCAAAAGAAGATTACTTCTTGGTTGATCGGATAGATCACATTCGGTCATATAAAAGATACCATAGCATCATTCCAACTTGGTGTAATCAATCATAAATATGGATTGTTCAGTAGTCATTAGCTTGCTTCCCATGGCACAAAAAGTTCTATCATTTTTCATTTATTGTGGTCAATCATATATTAGTAAACTCATTTGAAGAATGTTATGATTACATATTTAGGAAAACAAGCGTACCCGTTGCTTGACTTAGCTCCCACTTTACGCAGGGTCCGCAAAGGGCATTGCTTCGCTATCTGATGTACTTAGTCTTACCCTAGACTTTGTGCAGGAGGTTGTTTGCCACAAAATGTAGTGTAAGAAAAACAATTAACTACCTGCAATTTCAAATTATAATGTGATAGGTGATTGAAAAGAGTTCAAGCTTAGCAAATTCTGATTTCCAAGCCCGTGTCCAACAGGCTTCACTAGAATCTATGTGCAGGTTTATGTGAAATACAAGTAGAAACATATTCTAGATAGAAATTACCTGCTATATATATACGCTTTGCATGTATAATCAGGTCATGTAATGATAAGAACAATCCCTAAGAATTGGAATATGAAAACGTAGTTAAAGATTTAATAAGATGATGAAGATAAAATTCCTCTATGCAAATAAACAATAACAAGATATCAGCCCACATACCGTGAGCAATAATCTTTGTATCATTAGGAATAAATGTGTCAGATGTCATTCCCTGCATAACACGTCTGGTAACAGAACCAGCTAAATGTTACTCCCTAATTACGTGCATATGAATTCACTTACGCAGTCCATTACGAAAAAATCAGTTTGAGGAGTTGTGTGTGTATTCTGAACAGAAAGAAGCTTTTAACAAAATCTGACCTTTCATTATGAATATCAAGCGCAACTTCTGGAGTCATCAGGGGCCTTGCATAATTGCTTTGGCGAGCAACCAATGGCAATGACAAAAAGAAGCTACATGGACATTAGCTAATATAGTCAAGAGCATACTTAATATCATATTACATAAGCTTTCTATGGATTTGGAGAGAATAAGGAAGAGACAAATTAAAAAAGTACCTGACCATTTGAGTTCTGCTGCAAAATTGATTCCCAAGAGAAGATGAATCAAGAACTCAAGAATATGACACCAAATTAAATACACTGAGATGCATGAAGCAGGCTGTCACAACTGATGATTTGATTAATAGCCTGCCATCTAAAGCAAAGGTATGGAAACAGGAGACTAGAGACAGCAGGGTTACCACTAAAATAGTTAGCATGCTCCTGAAGACTCTCAGAAAAAACTAGTTCAAATATCATGTTGATATGAAGAAGTGCAGAAAGACTCTACAAGATCAAAAACATATAAGGTGATATAAAAGTTGTTAATAAATTCATGTTATATATAAGAAGCAAAACTTGCCATTTAACATGCATGTAAATAATCAACGACTACGTCAAACGCATAAAAAACCTGTCAAATGTGAAGATAGTTAACATGAACTTCCCGACTCCACTAACAGGATTTTAACAAAATAAAGTGTTTCAGCACTAATATATCAGGATCATAACCATAGTGAAGGAAATGTTTTAAGCACCATGCACTTTTTCAGTTAGTGGAATTCTAAAACAAGCATGAAACAAACAGCTAAGATTACCTGGTCCAATCACTACATGTACATACTACACTTGGGAGCTAAATTTTTCCATGACAAATAATTGAAAACGATGGATTTATAGTGGACCATAATGGCTAACACTAACTATAGTGGATACTATTGACAAGATATCAAAGATTCCTAAAAATGCAGAAATATAGTATACTTGCTATAAGCAACTTGAGAATTTTTGATCACCCATATAAATGTTCAAAAACTCAATACTTCATAAATGAAGATTCTAGTAAGTTATTAAGGTCAACATGAGCGCGTGCAGGTTATACAATAAAACACCTGCAAATACATCAAACAAATTACCATGTGATCAAAGAGAATAAAGAAGATAGGTTCCGCACCTTCAAAGAAATTAGCATGCCTTTTAAGTTGTTGGCATCAGTATGAACCTCAAACGAAAATTGTTTCTTGGTTGATCGGATAGATCACATTCGGTCACATTAAAGATGCCTTGGCATCATTCCAACTTGGTGTAATCAATCATAAATATGGATTGTTCAGCAGTCATCCCACAAAAAGTTTTATCAGTTTTCATTTATAGCGGTCTCTCTATCTCCCAAGATAGAGGAAAGACTCGCCACCAACTACCCCTCCCAGACCCTGCTCTTGAGTGGGATTTACTGGGTATGTTTGTTTTTTGTTTTTATTTATCATGTTCAATCAAATATCAGTAAGTTCATTTCAAGATTGTTATAATCGAATATAAATGGAAAAAAGGCATTACTAGTGCTTGACTTAGTTCCTGCTTTATGCATGGTCAGGGGAGGGTTTACCCTACACTTTATGCTGGAGGCTATTTCCGACAATGTTTTGGGTAAGAAAAACCTTTAACTGATATGCATTTCAAATGAAGACGTGATGGTTGAATTAAAAGAATTCAATCTTGATAGCAAATTACGATTTCTGTGACCATGTTCAACAGGCTTCATCAGACTCTATGTGCAGGTTCATGTGAAAAGAATACAAGTAGGAACATAGTCTAGATAGAAATAACCTGCTTTATATATACGCTTTGTATCTATAACTAGGTCATGTAGTTATATGAACATACCTTGAAAAATGGAATATGAAAAGGTAGTAAAAGAATTTATAGAATGTAAGAACAAATCTCCGTATGCAAATAACCAACAATTCAATAAACAAGATAACAGTCCACGTACTGTGATCTTGTATCATTAGGAATAGATGTGTCAGCTGTCATTTCCTGCAAAGCACTTATGGGCAAAGGTTTAGCAAAATGTTACTCCTTAGTTACATGCATATGAATTCACTTAAGCAGTCCATTATGAAAAAAGCAGCTTGAGGAGTCGTGTGTGTGCGAGCATGTGAGTCTTCTGAAAAGAAATATGCTTTTAATAAAATCTGACCTTCCGTCACGAATATCAAGCGCAGCTTCGGCAGTCATCGTGAGCCTTGCATAATTGTTTTGGCGAGCAACCAAACGGACATTAGCATAGTCAAGAACATGTAAATATCATGTCACAGAAGCTTTCTCCGGAAATAAATAGAATTAGGAAGATAACAGTACACTTAACACCAAACCATTATTAATATTCAGAGCAGTTTAATAAAATTCCATGAAAGAAAAAAAACTATTTTGGCAACTACAAACAATTTTCGAAAACAAATCAAGGGTGACAATTGGTTTAAATAACTACTTTGAACTTACGTTTGGAGGGGTGAGCCAGCCAAAGTGCAACACCATCACTAAAAGACCACAAGAGCTAACATTTTTTAACACAGTTGAAAAGATATCAGTCCACCAAACACCAAACCTTTAATAGGTAGAAATGATACACAATTAAGGTTACTTTGACTATGGTTTGGAGGGGTGCGCCAGGCCTTGGTGGTAGTGTAAGACCAAGGCGACGCATGAAGAACCCCAATAGCAAGCTACTGTAATGGGCCTTCCCCCTTAAAAAATAAGATTAATATCGAGTGGGTCGATGACCCACATATCAGATATTAAACTGATAAGAACAGATACTACACTTGATCTTAGCCAAAAGGCCGAGAAAGGTATGCTTATTCACTTCACGAACCTCACCTTATATAGGGAGGCCCCTCATCTTTGTTATCTGCACTGAGCCAATGTGGGACTCTCAGTTGTTGTTTCACTTAGGTTGTCATCTCTCAAAAGTTTATAACAAAACTAGCCTTCAAAGATCATAGAGTAATGCTTATTAACCTCTAATTAACTGCAAAGATCTTAAAATGCCCATCGGTCGATCAACACTTAATCACCCCTGAAAATCCGTTTCTTAAGGCACCTGAAACTTACTGTTTCAAACTTAACATTGTGTTATAGTGTTTGTGCCTTGACTTTCTAAGAACCCTTATTTGCATAACTAATTCCATTAATGTTTAACTTAAACCTAACCTGCTCATGATTCTAAATTATATCGGTTGGTTGCATACTCACGTAATTCAAAGGGATTGTAAGAAACTACATCAGGCTCATATTGTCTTTTCTAGGTGTGTTTGTAAGTGTAGAGAAAACCAAACATGGTACAAGAAAATGCAAAACATACCTATTTGATTTATATAAACAACTTATAGAAACAATTCATCTCTAGACATGTAAGGAAGAAGTGCAGGTTCCGATGAACACACCTGCATGTGAAGCAGTGATATAATCATGTAGGTGCAATAGATAATAAGTTTGTTCAGTTCCAGTCATGACTCGATTAAAACAATTTATAACAAGAATTAATGAAATTCCCCGTATATTTGACCCGGTTCACCCACCTGCGCTTTATTACTAAGAAAAGTTTTGTCAAGAGAATGGAACATACACATAAAGAAGAAAAACGGGTGGTTAAGGAAGCCACTAATAATGTCCCTAACCTCCTCACAAAAACCATCTTACACAGTTGTCTAGTAACCTTTGTCTTTACATCTATTTACCTTCAATAAATCAAAAAAGAGTGCAACATAAAGCTAAGTAGTACTGAGAGGACAAAGTAACAATATCTCTCTGTTTTACTGCAACTGAGTCTAACTTGAAGCATATTATGATGTCAGGGATCATAACAGTGGAAAAAAAGGCAACTAACCAGTTCATATACATAAGCTAAATCCACTGAGATGCATGAATCAACCTATCACAAGTGTAGAATTGATCGATAGCCTGCCACCAGCTAAAGCAGTGGTATGAAGAAAAAAAGGCACTAATTAGTTCAAGAAATGATTGAGATAAAATGATCAATAGTTCCACCAAGGAGACTGATACCATCTAGAAAGATGTATAAAACAGAATCCAATAAACATAGATCAGTAATGAGACTATATATTTCTCGACAACTACTCCCTTGCCAAATTCGTCTAGTAAACATAATGAGCGAGAAGTAGCATGCATTTTCAGTCTTTGGCAGCAGTATGTATTAATTCCTAAATATCCCCTCCGGTCATTTAAATTTAAATTTGTATTATTCCTAGTTTGTAGCTAATATAGAAATAGTCTAGGCAAGTTTTGTGATCCAGGTTTATAGGATCTTCTGTTGTATTCTCTATGTATAAAGGCCATGGCCAGTTATCAATGAAAATCAATCAAAAATTAATAAACTTTCTCTATCTTATATGGTATCACTTCCAGGCCAATATTCCTCTACGTATCACTCTTCCTGATTCAGTCATGTCATCCGACAACAGCCTCCAAAGCACCACCATCAATTCCATCCCTGCTACACCTTCCACCCTAACTCTCATTACTTTTCCATCTTCCCTTAAACTTACCTCAACAAATTACCTCCCATGGAAAGCCCAGGTGGAAGCTATTCTTCAAGGTCTAGACCTCTTTAAATTTATTGATGGCTCCTATCCATGTCCTGGTGCTTGAATCCACTTTTCCTTATACTTCGTTGAATCCACTTTTCCTTATACTTCTCTAACCAAATCTCCCACTCCAGTCACTCCATCTCCTGATGCTTGGCTATCTTTCTACCTTATACCGACCACTGTCACATCCCCCTCACCTTCTACTCCCACAATTTACCCCCTTTAATCACCTATTCTCGTCGCCCAAAACCCAACCCTCCTAATCCTCCAACCCCAACTCCAACTGACACTACACAAACACCTACTTCTCACTCTTCAACACCTCTTGGCTCTAATGATACAACCAACTCTTCCCAACATTCCACCTCTAATGATCTTCCACCTCCCTCATATAACACTCGCACCTCTAGAAAACCAAATCAGAAGTACCATAATAAGGACTTCCATCTCTACAATGCTACTACTCAATCCTCTGTTGAACCCACTACCATCTCTCAAGCATTGAAACAACCGCAATGGCGTCAAGCCATGCAAGACGAATTCAATGCTTTAATTCGAAACAACACCTGGACACTAGTCCCACCTGATTCCATTCCAAATCTTGTTGGATGCAAATGGGTATTCCGCACCAAATACAAACCTGATGGTTCTGTTGATCGACTTAAAATGCGCCTTGTCGCTAAGGGTTTTCACCAACGACCGGACCTTGATTATGTTGAAACCTTTAGTCCCGTTGTCAAACCATCCACCCTTCGCCTCATTCTCTCTCTTGCTACTTCTTATAACTGGCCACTTCGTCATTTAGACATTAATAACACCTTTCTTCAAGGCACTCTCACCGAATCGGTCTATATGTATCAACCACCAGGTTTTACCGATCCAGACAAACCAACTCACGTTTGCAAACTGCTGAAAGCCATTTACGGTCTTCGCCAAGCATCACGTGCTTGGTATGAACAACTCAAATCCTTTCTTGTTTCCAACCATTTTAAACCCACCATTTCTGGATCCTCCCTCTTCATAACAATTCAACATCCTCTCCAATTTTCTTACTCGTTTATGCCGATGATATTATTTTAATCGGTCCTAATCCTACTCACATTAACTCATTTATCTCCATCCTAACTAACCGGTTTTCTCTTAAGGACCTTGGCACCCTCTCTTACTTTCTTGGCATTGAAGTTCTCTTTAACCAAACCGGTTTATTCCTAACTCAATCCAAATATATTCTTGACATCCTTGTAACATCCGCCATTTTTTCCGAGTTAAAACCCAAACCCGAGCTTATTTTAAGATTTTATTATTAAGTTATGTAATAACTTTAATGAAGAAAATACATCAAATATGTAATCAATTTGTAATAACTTAGGGATTTATAAATAATTCTTTTCATAAAGGTATAGAGTTTATTAATCATTTTACGATAAATATCTAGATGGAAAGTTTTACTAAAAAGTTATAAAATGAATTCAAATAAACTTATAAAACTTTATAAGTAATTATGAATTCATAATTATTAAGTAAAAATAAATAATCAAGTTATAAGGTTTAAAAGCTTATAAAAGTTTTAAAGAGTAGTAACTAATTAATTTGATTTATTATTCAAATTAGTTTGTACAAGTCTAGGGTTTATTTGATAATTTCTAAAACTTAATATAAAAGCTTTTTGCATAAAATAATAAAGTTGGATATTTCAGGGACCAAAAGTGTAAAATGTTATAAACCAACCCCCTTCACCGGTACTTCCGGTATGAGCTCCGGCCGAGCTCCGGCCACCCCTTAAACCCACCAAACTTCGATCATTAATCACCAAAACCATTTAGAATGGAATCCAATACATGAATCGAACGTGTAACCATTGACAACACAACCTGAAACGCTCAATGTTCCAATGAATCACTCGAAACCGAAACCTCGTTTAACTTCTAACCATTCAACGTACAAATCGTGATAATAACTTAATTAAAGAAACATAAAGCAAACATGTAACTATTCCTAAACTCTTAACAATCACAATTTCATCGAATTACTCTTAAACAATCCGAACAATTCTCACGATTAAACGTAACCAGCATTCGAGGTGTCATCATCTTTCACACATCCTAAACTCAAATTGATAGAGGGTTATTGTTTCTAATCGTCCTCCGAAGCTTCACACAAAATTAATTTGGATATCATCACCATTTTCATATCAAACCAATTCAAGTGTGGGTCGCGGCTGTTGCATCATCTTCCTCATTGTTCTCGATCAAAATCAAGTAAGCTAATCATAGATTTAGGTTTGTTTAAGCATGAGGAACAGAAGCCCCATGGTTAATTTGATTCACAACATCGTTTGATACATCAATTTGGCATATTTCGTTCTAGGGTTCATGTGATATGGGTGGGGTTTGTAACTGTTGTTTTTAACATTTGGGAACCAAGTTAAACCGCGGCCAAGACCTTGGTTCACTGGTTCCCCATTCGTCTGCCAATCTAAAGGTCCCGGGTTCGAACCCGGGCACCTTCTTATTATTTTTAAAAAGGCTTTTTAGCCTTAATTCAATTATAGAAAAATGTTATTAAATATAAAAATGGGTTTTATAAACTTCAAATATTTTTTTTAAAGGTCATTAAATATTTTCTGTAATTTTTTCTAAGTTAAATTAAATAAATATCTTTGTAATAAACAATTTAACAAAGATTGTTTTTGAATAATTTCTTAAAAGAAATAGATTTTAAATAATAATTAATAAATTATTGTTGGTCCAAACGTTCCTTTAAATATTCATCGTTTAAAATCACGTTATTTTAAATGGAGATTATTTGAAACAATTAAAGCGACTCTAAATAATTCTATATTATTTTGCAAGCTATATAAATAAGTATTCAATAAATCATCTTTATCAATTTTAGATAATTAATTTCTAAATTAATTATTGCTTTTCACACAATATATTTATTCTTATTTATTTAAATAAATTAAATTATTGAATCATTCACTATCAATTTTTATATTTTTAATTGATTTATACCATCTTTATTAAACCAAAACGTAAACGATTCATTATTTTATTTAATTATTTAAACCCCCAAATTCCAATTGAAACCCTAGTTCACGTCTCATTGTTAATCTTATTATCAAACTTAATCTTGGAATCTATACGTTAGGTATATTGTAAAAAGGAATCGTTAGAGCATCGTTAATTTCTTACTATCATCTTATTTATTTCATGTGAGTTTTCCATGCCCACTTTTTACTTTATTCACACCTTTTGGTGTGAAACATGTTAACTTTATAAAGTTACACTTGTAAACATCTTGATACTTGTAAATGCACATGCAATTCATCTTAACCTTTTTGTCATGGTTATTTGTGTTATTGTAAGTCTTATATGAGATAAATATTTTGGTTACAATCATTAACTATTGCTAGCCTAGCGACGTCTTAGATCTTTGGGCCTGACAAGCCTATTTGGTGCTAAAGCCGATATATTGCCGGGTCCTGATGACGTAACTGTATACTTAGCCAATCTTATATACTTGTAATCAAGTCGAGATTTGGTTGTAACTGTATGTGTTCTATAAGCTTGCTAGCTCATAACCATTGACATGAATTGCTACTTGTAACCCTTTTATATATATACATATATGCGTGTGTTTAAACCATGAGAACTCACCAACTTTATAGTTGACCATTTATTTTTAACATGTTTCAGGTTTACTATTTGAAGATCTTCTTGTGCTCATATAGGACTTGGATCTAGATTAAATGAAAATCTTATGTTATTGTTTGTATCTTGATTATTTTGTAATGACTTATTTGTCTTGTAATGTTCAATGATAAATGATATTTAATATTATTACAACTTATTTAGTTCCATGTTCTATGAGCAATCGTCTCTCATTCGTCTGCCCCGATGATTCCGCCTTCGGTCGGGGTGTGACAATCCTTAATCGAGCCAATATGAGTAATTGTAAGCCAGCTAGCACACCAATGGTTGATTCACAAGCACTTGACACTACTGTTGGCAAACCATTACCTTCACCCACTGATTACCGCTCCTTTGTAGGAGCTCTACAATACCTTGCTTTAACCCGTCCGGACGTGTCTTTCGCTATTAACCGTTTATCACAATTTATGCATCAGCCAACCAATGTTCACTGTGCAGCCCTTAAAAGGCTGTTGCGATACCTACAGGGCACCCATCAACATGGCATTTTACTTCGACGGAACACTCCTCTACATCTTCATGGTTTCACTGATGTAGATTAGGCGGGTGACAAAATGAACTACCGTAGTACTATTGGTTACATCATTTACTTGGGTTCAAATCCCATCGCTTGGTCTTCAAAACGCTAGTCCACTATTGCACAATCCTCCACCGAAGCTGAATTTCGGGCTGTAGCGTAAACAACAACAAAAAAAATACAGTGGTTAGTATCTTTGCTGCATGAACTTGGCCTCAAATCTGTGACAACACCTATCATTTATTGTGATAATCTTAGTGTTGTCCACTATTCAGCAAACCCTGTATTTCATTCCCGCATGAAACACTTGGCTCTTGATTTCCACTTTGTGCGAGAAAAGGTCCAATCCAAACACTTACAAGTAACTCATATTAAAGGAGACGACCAACTTGCGGATGCTTTAACGAAACCCCTACTAAAGGGTCGCTATTATGATCTTCTGTCCAAGATTGGACTGCTTGCCCGCTCATCCATCTTGCGGGGGCATATTAATTCCTAAATATTCCCTCCGGTCATTTATATTTAAATTTGTATTATTCCTAGTTTGTAGCCTAATATAGAAATAGTCCAGGTCAAGTTTTGTGATCCAGGTTTATAGGATCTTCTATTGTATTCTCTATGTATAAAGGCCATGGCCAGTTATCAATGAAAATCAATCAAAGATTAACAAACATTTTCTATCTTACAGTATGAACCTCAAAAGAGGATTATTTCTTGGTTCATCGGAAAGATCATATTCGGTTACATAAAACATACCTTAGCATCACTCGTAGGAGTAAATATAGAATCCACAAGCTCGATGTGATAATGTATATGATCAAGGGCTTAACCTGGTACTTGATGAGACATGTTAAATTTTGATATTACCATCCTGTTGCTTAAACTGAAGTAAGCTGTCTCATGACCTACAGTTATAGATTATCATGTGATGTGACAATAGGTAAATTGATTAATGCAGAAAATCCAAATCATATTAACTAATAAAATGGCTTTCAATTTGGATGAAATATTGTATGTATTTCACAAGCAAAAGTATCCTTTACCCATATCAATTAGAGGAAACTCTGCAGTAGCGTCTTCCCAAAGTTCCAGCACATGGAGTTCGCGTGTAAGATTATCGTAATAGGAAATTCCAACTCTAGTAACATGATTCTCATAATGAGTTAACTCCAATAATCATTACTACATAACAAGAAAAGAAGACTTAGCTTTAGGATAGTGTAAATATTAAGAATTTAATGTAAACTTCAGTTCAATAATGATAACAAACTGAAATTTCATCAAGATAATACTCTTGATAACTAACTGTAAAATAATAAGGCTTAATCTAGAACGGCTGAATAGTGCGACGATACGTACTGTTACGACAGGATTACCGAATACAGATGCTTGTTCACCTAATAAGCTTACCTAAGACCTGCAGGAAAAAAGCCATAAATAGTGCCAAACAAGTTCAGGCATGGCGTATTGTATTATTAAAGCTTAATGCAAAAAAACATGTGTTTTCAAGATGTTTAATGTTTAAACATCATCATCTTTTCCTTGTGATTTAGATTAATTAGTATTCTTTTATTAATCAGAAAATTAGTTATAAATTGGAGTAGTGCTGTCCATATGGCAAGGCATTACTGGACCCTTTTGGAAGGCCAGTTTAGAGCATCTACAATTACTCCCCTGTTCTCTACAGAACTACACAACACATAATCAATAAATAAAACGTTAGCACCAATAACGCTTAATTAATCACATAAGAAGCAATTAAGTCATTACAACGCACAAACAACAAATCAAACATTAGCACCAAGAACGCCTAAATAGTACGTATACAGCAGATGACATTACAGATTTACAGCATACGATGGACAAATCAAAAATCAGCACCACGAACGCCTAATCAATCGTGATGACTAATAAGCACATAAGAATCAATTAAGAAATCATAACGCACAATCAACAAATCAAGCATCAGCACCAAATAACCTTATTAGTATACATATCAGATGACATTACAACGCACAAACAATAAATCAAACATCAGCACCGAGAACGCCTAAAATTACGTATTCAGCAGATGACATCACAGATTTACAGCATACGATGGATAAATCAAAAATCAGCACCACGAACGCCTAATCAATCGTGATGACTAATAAGCACATAAGAATCAATTAAAAAATTACAACGCACAATCAACAAATCAAGCATCAGCACCAAAACACCTAATTAGGATACATATCAGATGCCTTTACAGCGCACAATCGATAGATCAAACATCATCACCGACAACGCCTAATCAATTGTAGTGAGTAACAAGCAGATAAGAAGCCATTAAGGAATCACCAAACAACAAGTAAAAGGAGCAGGAAAGAATTAGGTCACAAAAAACGCAAATGCATGTAAGAAACAACCTGATCGGCTGATCGAATGAATGTTATACTGAATCGTAGTAACTACTGAATGTCGATGATGCACCGATTTGATTTCGTCATGGCACCAAGCGATCATGGTGATGGAGATGATGATTGAAAGGATCTCTGAAGCTAGACGAAGTGTGTGTGTGTGTGTGTGTGTGTGTGTGTGTGATGAAGTTGTGTATTGGTATGGAGTACTGGAGTCGTACCGTTGGGTTTATAGAGGGAAAATAGAGTCGGTGGATTTTGTTTTGTTTTATTTTTGGTAATGATACTGCAAAGTTACGCGGGTATCTTGATTTTCTTACAAAATATCTTTTCATGACGATTTTATCTAATATTTAATGATGGATCTTGTTCGACCGTTTAAATAATAATAATATATTTTCATGTTATTATTTATATATGTTTCAAATTATAAAACAATCTTTTTGAAAGTTAAAATATGCTTCTTTTTATTAAAAGACATAATCTTCTTAAAAACAATTTTTTTATGAAATTTGAATTTTTATTAATACAAAGAACTTTTCAAAAAAATACATTGTTTAAAAAAACTATATAAATTGAAGTGTTTAAAAAACATTTTTTAAAGAAAAAAAATTAAACCAATTTTTGGAAAAAACATTGTTATTGTTTTATTGCCTACACTGATTAATTATACGTTATTTTAATCATATTTTATCTAAAAAATATATTATAGTTTTTAAATATTAATAAATACCTATTAATAGTTAATGTTTTTATTCTAAGCTATTACTTTATATATAACTAGATAGTTGATGAATAATCAAATTTATATATAACAACTTTTAACTGTCGTATATATTTTTATAAAAGCCAACAAATAATTTAAGCTCGATCACTCAGGTAAATCTATTAGTAAAAGATCATACACACCCACGGACGCATACATTGTTGGTGACTTGATTCGCTCATCATTTTAGAAAAAACTCACCACCTAAAGACTCATTATGGTAAAACATCTATCTCATTTAAAGTATATTATACAAATTAATACTAGAGCATTTGACCTTAACTTTGAATTCCTCTCAAAGCAATTGATTATAGAACCTCCTGAGTTAAACCTTTTTAAAACAGTTGTTATTGGTAATAACTCATAACCCTTAACATCTCTAGTTTAAATCCACAATTCCATATTTCTAGCCCCAATTGAAAGTATGATCGAGTAATCAGGTTCCTTGTTACAATAAAACAATAATTATCAATAGATATACAAATGATATAAATGTTATTTATATACATGAAGATTGATTCATTCCGACTCTGTCTCGAAAGTTTCACTAGTTTTGTTGTAGGATCTGAAACGTTCAGATTCATCGAACTTCTTAACGTAGTAATGAAGTCTATCTATCATCAACCCAAGGAATAAGCAGAAACCTGCGTTATAATAACTATATGATGTTTAACCCATAGATTAATGTAATCGAGTCAGGTCAACTCACATTTACTAAAGACCGAATCAAACTATATTTAAAATCAACTCGTTTTGAATTATTAGAGCTTCTATATCATGATAGACAACCCGAAAAGCGTGTGAATCTTATTAACCTTGTGTTAGTTTATAACCTTTATCCTTTAATAGGATACTAGTGATATACTGATATATAATCGAGTCAAGTTGAGCTCGAATCTATCAAGCTGATTAATACTACTCAATTATAAATGTCACTTTGTATACAACTTATTAATTTAATGATGGGGTTACTGGATTTTAATAATCCTAATTTCATTTATTGGTTGAGATTAATTTCAACTTAAGAAATATTTATAGACACTCTTAACTTTGAGCTTTTTTTTTATTCCGACGATCATTGAGAGTTAACCCCCGTTAGTTTTTATATAAAATAGAGCCAGCTTTGAGTTATTTTTCAACTTTGTCGCCGCCCAACCTCTATCAGGCCTTTTTTTTGGTGTCTAGTTCCATCCTCACTTGAAATCTACTCCAACGAGTCAAGTGGTGGTGGAGATTGACGGGTTCAAGGTGCAGAGTTTCATATTGACGATATTTTAACTTTCTACTTAATGTTTTGGCCATATAAGTCGTACACGTTATAAAAACTAACATTGTTAACTCTCAGTTAATAAGAGATCGTTAGAGGAAAATAAGTTCAAATTTATGAGTATTTGTAAACGTTTCTTGAGTTGGAATTTAATCCCGGTCAATAAATAAAAGTTGTGATTATTAAAATTCAATAACCCTTAATTATGTGCTATAGTTTGAAAAAAAGGCTAGATAGAGCCTGAGCCGGGTTTCAATTTTTGAGTTTAAAATCTAATCATATTGGACTTTGACAACATTTTGAATCAACTCAACTCGGGTACGCCCCTATTTAAGACCATAAGTTATAAAGGAAATGGAAAACGCACCCATGAGTGACGAGTCAAGAATATGATTGGCCAGAAGAACCTGATCAGTTGGATTGACGGCTCCAGTCTCCATCGAACGTTTTTGAATCCTCATTATACTATACAAACTCGACATCAAGATTGCAAACAATGTCACCCCGACAGATGACATAATAGGACCGCGACCCTCCTTTAAACGATCCAACACAGACATCACTAGTTTCCTTAGAAATGTCCTAAACAAAAGGACCAAGATGACATTTATTTCGGCTATTACGAGCATGCACAAAAGAGGTGTCATTTTATGATTTCCCCCAAATTATCTGTGCAAATATAGAACAAATAATTAGATAATTAAAAAAGATATGATGGAATGAAATAAATTGGGTAAATGATTATATAGGGTTTCATACTATTGTTGCCAATTTTTACCTTGGTGTTCCTTGTTGTCCCAACATAATCCTAAACTTACACCTGAATGAAAGAATCACATTCTACCCTCTAGGTTTAAGCTTCCATTTTGTAAGTTGCTTTGATAATCAACCAACGACATAAACTTAGGGAAGTCGTATAACTAGATGATAATATGATTATGGTTCAAACAACTATCATAACTAACCATCTCTCCATCGGGTTCAATAGATATTTCCAAATTCAAGATGCGTGTGATTGGATTTAGATTTCATATTTTTTATTACTAGTTTAGAAACTTGCGTGCCACACGTGTTGAATGAAATTAGTAAATTAACAGCTAATAATTAATATATAAAAATTATAAAATAATTTTTAAGATAAGATGCTATCGAAATTACGTATAATTAACTACCTTAATTAATAAACACAATAAATATATTTTTTCGTACTTTCGTGTTTAAATTTTTTTTGCTTAAAAGATGTTTTTATAAACATTCCAATTTGTAAAAAAAATTAAACAATGTCATTTATGATAAGTTCTTTGTATTAAAAAAATATATTGTATAAATAAGTATTCATTTTAAATGTGTTTTTAATAAAAAAACATGTGTTTAATTAATCAAAAATTATTTTATAATTTGAAAAGTATATAAAAATATCATTATCATATAACATCATCATTAAATGTTTTACTTGCTTAGGTATCGACACGTGGCATAAAAAAAATGAGAAGAGAATATTTGTCAAAACTTATTTTGTTGTACTAAAGAATATTTAATTGAAATGACAAGAAATGAAAACCACATACACTGAAACCATAAAAATATCTTCGACGGATATATTTGTCAAACCCTAGTAACGTATTTGATATGAGTTCATGAATGTCAAAAGTGAAAACTTGGAGAAATTGTGATATCTAAGTCACGTGCATGTGCTTCAAAGGAAAGACATTTAACCACATTCTCATTCATGAATCAACAAACGTGCGTTGATCAATCTTCCTTTTACCCTTTGGTGGAAGTACCAATGTACCATGAAACATGCTTGCTCCGTGTTATGAAACAATTTCTTTTATTTCCTTTTTATATTATTATAAGTAATTTAATATATTAGTGTGTTCTATGCGTCATGTTTTAAAAGAACAGATTTGTACAAGAAAAATACTTTTAAATAATATATGTCCAACAAATTTTTACTCCGCAATTATTTTCAATATATCGGTTTCATCCAGGTTGTTTTAATATATTTTGTTTTCACATTTATGCATATTTTGTTAGAATATTGGTCCAGAAAAACAAAAATAATACTTCGTATTTTGTGAAAACGATCATGACTCTTTTTATAAATATAAAGAATAAAAAACCACCCTTTAAACTTTATACACTGATCATTTTTTATATTACTCCTAACCTTAATTCCTATGAAATCACAACTCATACACAGCTGGATGACAGTTTATTCACAGCCAAATTATTCAACATTTTCCTAATATTTACCTCGAATAACATATTCTATATGATAACTAATTTCGCTCTCATCTTTCTTGGTTCACCCATATACACCCTTGAACATCAAGATTAATTTCTAACATTCTCGCCCTTAATCTTGATGTTGTACCACATTGGTCTTGAATTCCAAGTAACACGTGTTGTTGATTCATTGTGATTCTTCGACAACTTTCACATCTTAACACCACAATCTCATGAATGTGCAAGAACTTTCTCAGGTTTCATTCATCTTTATATTCGGGGTTGGACATCACATCCCTAAACCTTATTATCACCATCACAATGATATAAATATGACTTGTATATCTTCTTCCTTGGCCACGTCTTCTCTTCTAATTCCTGAAAGTATCACAACTTTTGCTTCAAGTTAAGATCAGATTCATCTTGACCATTTTTGCATTACACAACCTATCTTCAGTTAATCTATCACAGATCAGTACCTTGTTTTGATTGCTTCTCGCAACCGGCTCTCATAGCCCTTTGATCCTTCAACAGAAATAGAGCAGAAACTTCACAAATATGGTCTGCACTTTGCTGCTCAATTGCTACCCAAATAACCCTTTTATTAGAACCTCATAGCAGCCTTCATATTCGATCAGCAGCCCTTCAATGGATCTATCACAGATGGTTTGAACCTGTCACGGGTACTTCTTCGGTCAGTCTATCATAGAATTGATCGGGTGGCTTTGTTCTACACGTCTTCGGTTGTTACTTGATCTCCCCTTTACCGCCATACAGGTCTTCTTTGATCGTCTCGCTCTGATACCAATTGTTAGAATATTGGCCCAGAAAAACAAAGATAATACTCCGTATTTTGTGGGAACGACCACAACTCTTTTTATAAATATGAAGAACAAAAGACCACCCCTTAAACTCTATACAATGATTCTTTTTTATATTACTCATAACCCTAATTCTTATGAAATCACAGCTCACACACAACTGGATGATAACCTATTCATAGCCAAATTATTTAATATTTACCTTGAATAACATATTCTACATAATAACTAATTCCACCCTCATCTTTTTTGGTTCAACCATATACACTCTTGAATATCAAGATTAATTTCTAACATATTTGACTATTTTATTTTCTTGATCTATATACATCTAGTAAATAAAAATCCTACTAGACACGTGTTACTCTTTTGTATGTTTTCAATTTCTCTTCGCCATTATCACATATTAAATATAAGGATCTCTATAATTACTTATAATTTGTTTTTTTATTTATAAAACATAGGTTAAAGTAAATTAATTTGAAAGAATTTAGAAGTAGAAATAGAAGTAACGTATATTCATCGTTTACAAAAATATTTGTAGAGGATCACTCGGGCTCATCATGTGGTTAGTGTTGGCTTAGAGCCTTAGATGTTAATACTCATGAGTCATGCCTATTTCACTAGAGCTACATGATCATAACTTTCCCACTAGAAACAAGATTTTAGTTGGAGGGATTTGATACAATACAAAACACCCAAATCAGTATTTGTTGTAGGGTTTATACTTTTGTTCACCATAAGGGCTCACCGGATAACCGGATAGTTCCTGCAAATTATGGTCTAGACTTTGCTCTACATGATACTTATCATGCGGTTGCGTGTTCCATTACATACTTTCTATGTAAGTCGTTTTGCTTTATTCACAAGATTTCACCTTTGAGGAGGTAAAATCTTTAATCTTTGAACAAATGTATCCTGAAACCTTAGGTCAAATACATTTTGAATAATGTTTTTCTAGGTTAATACGAATTCACATGCATTTCTTTGGGAATTTTAGACATTTGAGTATGAACCAAGCATTTTCATTTATGAAGGTTATTGTAAGTTGCAACAAAAGGAAATATACGTAATATATACAAAAAGGATTAGATGTAAACAGGATTGTTAAATACAACTTTGACATTAAAAGTCAAAGATGACCCGAGATAAAGTGGTTGCACTCATGCACATGCACCAGTTTTACCTTGTGAACCTTTGCATTTCTCACAGTAGCATAAAAAAGGAACAAAATATACAGGTTTAGTAAAGCCTAAATAATATTCTAACCGCTCGCAATGCTCATACTCTCAAAATTCTGGTTAATTTGTAAACCTGAGCACTTCTACTCGGCAATGGTACTTCTATGCAGTTACGCATACCATCAACCCTGCAACAGATCAGAATTTAACAATTCAAAATCAAAAGAATCAATATATTGTTAATATAATGTGTTGAACATATATGTCACTCATAAGAATAACAAACAGAACAACCTAAACCTGTTTTGACACGTTATTTTAACATGTAATTAAAAATATGCCATCAGCTTACCTTCTACTCATAGTTTTTCTAAAGTACTGATCCTGCTCTATGGAACCTTGACCGCTATACTTTCTTTCATCTGTATTCAGAATTACCTGTATTGGCATAAATAAAACAATAAAGAAAATTGATAAGCAAAAAAGATAGAAGAAAGAAAGAAACGCCAATATGTTTACTTGATACTCTCCAGCTTCTTCCACGCCTACATTGTATCTTTCGTACGAATTTGTGGGATGAAAATTGAAAATAAAGAGAAATGGGCCTCGTAAATATGATATCACCTGTGCAGGCCCACATAAGTATTTGTTTTTATATTCTATAATCAGCTGATGAGACTTGATATTATTAAAACATAAATAGAATCACCTCACCATATTAGTATCGTTGACATGATGAATATTTGGACGCCATCTAGAAATTATTCTTTCTGTTTTTTCCAAGTCCATCATGTCCTGTAAAAGAAGTAGACGGAATATAACATGGGCAGAATGGAAAAATGGTGGTCAGTCAGGTCGGATAACAGGTCAACAATTCAGGTCAGGATATTTAGTTTTCTAGCACGGATCAAAACAGGAAGGGGCGTCTGAGCCAACCTACAAACACGCATTTTCTTTTATGGAAATTTATTAGCATTTAATATTTATGATACGATTAATAACAAGCTATATGATCACATTGAGAAATTTTGAGATAAAAGAATAAAACCATCAACAAGATTATATGCATTGTGACATTTGAGTTCAAGAAAATAAATACCTTATCAAAGGAAAACAAGTTTTGATGGATCCCTTCTTTAGCGAGTAGATCCCAATCCCGGTTAGCAAGTGAGAAGGAAAATCCATTACTTGACATAGGGAATTCCACCCGCTATAAAACAAAAATAGCAACAATTATTACTTGCAATTTTCTCAGGGGGTCTTGAACGCAAATATTATAATAAAAGTTTAGATAACAGCTCACCTTTGGATGCCCAAATTCGTTACCCATAAAATTTAGGTAAGCATGACCACTGATCGAGTAAGTAATTAATCTGATCATCTATTTAACAGCACAAATAAGGAATAGAACATAATATTACATCAAATTAATTTATTCATCTCTTAAAGGTTACTGATATGAATAAACCAACCTTATGCAAAGAACAACCTCTAAGCAACAAGTCATTCATGTCTGATGATTGCTCCAAAGTTTGACCATATAATATTTCAGCAAAAGACCGCCCTCCCGAAATAGACTGCCGATAAATTTATCAATAAAATTAAAAGAAACAAGTAAAAAAATACCAATAATATCATAAATAATGATTTACCTGGTTGTGGTTTTCAGCATATAAAAGCATTTTATCAGAACTTCCATTGACCCCCACCAGTGTGTCGATGATCTGGAAAAAAATTGAACTTTAATCGAAGAATGAAGAAATATAGGGAGTATTTGGATGTGTGCTTGAAACCCATTAAGTAACATTGATTAATCACAATCAAGATAATCATTTGTAACAGGAATCAGGATCATGTCAAACACGAAAAACAGATTAGATAACCCCTCTAATAACGCACACCCAAACACCCTTTTTTTAATATAACAAGTAGGAATTGGTCACGGTTAAATAATGTGAACCTTGCTCATGCTCCAACTAGAATCTTGAGCATTTTCTAACAACCACAACCACATTTCAGATGCACGTGGGTTCACAAAGTAATCAAACCCTAACCCACCTTGAGAAGTTGGTTCACATAATCCAGGATATAGTGTTGCCTACACGATTGATCCAAAGAATGTAAAATAAAATACCGTCAAGATTTATAAACCACAATACTGAATTTACTTACATCTTCTGCAATGGTTATTATATTAGGATGAAGAGTATGTAATATCTCATTTGCCAATATGAGATATAATATTGCTGAGCGATCAACATATTGGTTATAGAACCTGAAATTATCGGAAATTATAAATAGCTGTTTTAAAGTTTATTAAAAAGTTGACCCTAAAAAGAGGGATATTAATATGGACGCCTTACTCCTCCATATCACCGGTAAACGAGGCAAATCCATTGTGTGTATACATCATTGATGCAAGGGAATGAAAATTGAAACCATCAACATGGTACTCCACTACCCACCTAGAAAATGATAAAGATTGTATAGACGGTAGTTTTGCATTATATAGCTGTCAAAATGAAAAGAAAAAAGGTATTGTAAATGTACAAGTTAATGAACAATGATAATGGCCTATTTTACCAATTTAAATTGGAGAGCAAATAATGGAGAACATCAAGATCTTCATATTTGAACATTCTTGTACCCCAAAACTTATGGTGTCCTCGCTTACCTGGTTCATTGAGAAAATACGAGTACAAATATTTGTTTACACATCCGCTTATCCAAAACTCAAAGCATCAATACTATTTAAAGTGTGTTAACCTGTATGAAAATAGCAGTCGTTTGATCCATCAAAGAGTGATAATCCAACCATCTCATCTGCAGCTGAGTAAGAATGAATTATGTCCATGAAGACGAGCAAACCAAGTCCTATTTCATAAGAAAGTTAAATTAAATACATGGTCAAAATATCAGTTCTAAGGTTTTATGCATCAGGATGATATTCGGGTGATCACCATGTGCTTCATCAACTAAGCGCTTAAAATCTTCAGGCGTCCCATACCGACTGCTGACAGCAAACATATTGGTCACCTGCATTGAAACCGATAAACTCATTAGAGGTGGCAATCCATTTTCTTACAAATGAGTTGATGTAGCTTAAAGGAAACGAGCCCAAAATAGCTCATAGTGTATCTTTAATGCAAACAGCCTCCTATATCATTTTATAGAAAAAACAAGATTGTACATGACCTTATAAAAATTCTGAAGTCACATTAAACACAATAATTATTTACTATAAAAAACTTTCGACAAAATGTGTTCTGTGGGGTCACAAACCAACCTAGCCTGTCACATTTCTGCTTGTACCTAAAAATTTTTTGTTTTGACCCGGACCCATTTTAACTTGTTACCCAGCCCGAGCCAAACCATTTTGCCATCTTTAATCAACTGAGAATCAAAAAGTACAAGTTGGAGATCAAACTCACTCTGTAACCAACAGTGAAATAATCTTTGTGCTCAACAACCCCAATTAATTGTATTGCATTGTATCCAGCCTCCTTAACATAAGGGAGAACCTGTAATTATAAGGTATTTAGATGATGGTATTCTGGATTCTAAAAGGGGGAAGAAAAATATGAATGCAAAATGACAATATTATAACAAAAAACAACAGACACAACTTATGAGTAATTAACCTTCTCAGTGAACTCACTGAAAGAGGCAATTTTTGGCTCTGATCCACTAATACCAATATGTGCTTCATATATACGCAAAGATTTTGGAATTTTTGGTTTCTTATGTTTCCATGTATATGCATGTTCAGGAGGAGGTTCCCAGTGGATTGCATATCCTTGGCTTCCATCAGCTTCTACATAATTAAGTCCCAACAATGAAAAACAAATATCAGAAGACTAGAGGAAGCAATTGAACCTAATGGAGCAAGGAATGTGTGGCAAAATGAATAAAGTTGTGACAGAACAAAATGTTCTTTTGTCTAAACTTTTTATAATTGTATATTTGTATAGCATGTCAAATATGACTATACAGAACAAAATAATACGATTACTAAATTAAATGATTTAGAAGGTTTTATGCATTGAAAATACTTCACTGGATTTAAATGAATTTACCCATAAGACGATAACAAGTAAATGCATTAAAAATGCCACCTCCAATTAACAAAGATTACCTGGATTCACATAAGTAGCCCAAGCCGGAATCCGTTCTAAAGGCCCATTAGGCGTGTTAAAATACACTCTATACTTGCTTCCATGAGGAATAGCAGGTGCATACTTCTTTAACCACGCTTTTCTTCCTTTGCGCGTCTCAAGCCAGTAAGCAATAGGGGGCTTTTTAGCCCGGAATTTAGCCCGTGAAACGGGATCATCAATAACATTAAAAATATCATACTCTTTTCCGCTATCAATCACATGTAAATGACTGGAAGGGTCATCTTTATGTTTCTCCTTCCACATTTTATATTGTGTCTCGGCATCTGGCATTTCTTCTAATTCCTCTTCCGTTTGAGGCCCATTTGGCCCGAAAATTTGCTCATATAATTTAGCAATAATTTCAAAGCGTGACTTTATAAACCGATCTTCTCCAGGCTCCCAATACTCATCATTTGCTTTTTGGAAAACTTCATCAGCAGTAACACCACTATCCCCTTTATCATAATCATCAACGTAATTATATTGTTGAAAATAGAGTTCATCTGGTTCTTCACCATCTCTTAATTTATCTTCAAGAATCACAAACCAATACCCGTAATCATCATGCCCATAATGTCCCTCTCTTGCACAATTTTCAGTGGGAGACCAATCGTTGAAATCTCCAACAATGGCACAGTAGCGAGCACCTGATTTTCATTTTAAGTATCAAAGTACATACCATTTTTAACGTATATTATCATTATCCCAGTATGAAGCCGAACCTGGTGCCCATTCCATGAAATCCACTCGATGTTGCACATTACGGTGCATTCCTAACAACTCAAATCTATACAAAGAATGCAGAAGTATCAATAAACATTAAAAATGAAGAACCTTTCCATAGCCAACCATTATAGGTGGTGTTTATATGCGTTTTTTAAAGTGATTATTGCAACTTAAACAATAGGAACCAAATCAAATGATTGAAGCTTGGGATACTCAATATTCACATAGCATTTTCAAAAGATGGAGTGATGTTACATATCAAACTGATCTTCAAAAACAGATTATTAGACCCTAAATTATTACCTAATCATAATCAAATTTAAATATTCACAATAATCTTATTATTACTTTAAAAAACATGGAAAAACGTTGAAGAATGCACTGCAAAACTAACCCAGAAGCCATGTCTCTGAAATCAATATGGCGCTTCAAGATCTCATCTTTTAGGTCTTTGAGAGCCTTATACCTGCATCATAACAGATTACAACCAAAATTCTATGAAATAAACAAAAAAAAACTCCAAAAATTGGAAAATCCATGTCCTTCAATCAATCAAATTCTGCAATCAGCAACTAAAACCAAAATTTACACAAACAATCAACGTAAAATCCAACAGAATCCGCATAACTCTCAAAACTTCAACAGCAAAAATAATTCCAAAATTGAACAAATACCTTTCACGAAGGTAAAGTGCGAAACCTTTGTGTGTAATCCCGTACTTAGATAGAAACCCAACTGGGTCGATTCCTTTTTCGCCGGACTCTGGGTTCTTTATCTGACGCTGCCGGTGTCTCGGCGGCGGCGACTGGCCGGAGGAAGCTGAACACCGCCATTTCTTGGTGGGGAAGACGACGGATCGCCGGATATTGATGCTCCGGCGACCGACGGAGCCGTCGGGTGTTGGCGGGAGAGGGATTTGAGTGAGTAGTGAGAGTGATGAAGGCATCAGATAAGAAATTGGGGAAGAAGAAAACTGGGGTTTTGGGTTTAACACTTTAACGAACAATATAGTTACCAGCATTCATAAATACCCCTTGACTATTACACTTTTCATAAGAATCATTGAACTATAGAATTAAATCCCCCTATCATAAACGAACTCTTCTTATAAATTAACAACTCAAATTTTTATACGAGTCGTATAATATAACAAATATCGTATAGATGGGTTGTATAGTTTTATACGGGACGTATAACTCTCTGATAGCCTCTTGAAATTTTTTTCTCATAGTTATTATTGAAATTTTTTATGTGTGTCGTATAATCGTATATGTGGCGTTAGAGCTATATATGACGTATAATCTTCTAATAGCCCCCCCTCCCTGAATTTTTCTCGCTTCAGTGTCTTTGCTCTTTTCGACGTGCATCAAATCCGGGCAGCTAGGAAGGACAACTCTGAAGCCAATACCCTATTTGTCGCGTATTATGCTATACGAAACATACAGAGGATATCAATTTATAAAATGGATTGTTTGTATATTAGTCCACATAGAATAACTACAATAAGGGGTTGTTTGATTACATTGACTGGATAAGATCTGACTGAATCAGAAGCTGACCCAGTTAGAAGTTTTGACTGGGTATGCATCTGACTGAAACTTGGCTGTTTGATTCAGTATCTGTCTGGAACCAAAACGATTCATTATTTAAGTAACAAAACCCACCGGAGTCACA
>BJCM01061798.1:0-19737 GCA_018326385.1 Flaveria bidentis
CTAAGCCTAGGTACGCCACTAGCCACGTGCGACGTTGACAGCTAGAAAATAGCCACATTTGCTTCACATTCACCATCCCCAACTAAAAACCATGGTTAAAAACTAAGATCAATTTTATTTTAGCAAAGAAGGCGGCTAAACAGTAACCATCAAACATATTAATAGCGTGCTTTTAATGGCCATAGTTTCCTAGACGGTTGTGGTCTACGTTGTGATTTAACAAGCTAACACGAGCCACCAAGTGTAGAGGATGGCTTTTGACACCTAGGGTATAGCCCCCAAGCGCACAAACGTGTTTTGGTCTTTTGTTTTTCATTGTTTTGCCGTAGCAGTCATATGTAAACTATAGGCTCCTTGCTATCAACGTGTCACTTAACGGCCATGACCTTACTGTCTTAACCGTCATTGGTATACGACATGATACCCAATGATTCTTAGTCGATACAGTTCTATGTAAATTATGATAAATCATCTTGTAATTTTGCCTTAAATTTTCAATTTCTACCAATTTGCTTATTTTCAAATTCAACTTGTTGGGTTGCGTCCTCAATCGGTAATCCGCCATCACCAAAAACCCATGTGAATGATTTCACACACACTCCAATTGGCATAATGTGCCCTGTTCTTCTGCACACAACCTGTTCGACAAAATGCCTCAATGAGAAAACATAAAGATTGATGATAAACGCATAACTTCACACCACGACACTCAATCACTTTCAGCCACAAGATTCAATCAAAAGGGTCTCGTGCATACAAAATCAATTTTTAGCGTTCAAATTCACGGAAAATGACACACAAGTACACAACAGATGATCTTACACCTTTGCTTTCAACTTTCATTAATGAAAGCTTCAATTTTCACGCGTCTTTCTCTGTTTGTCTCATTTTCTGTCACAAATTTCACTATATTTCGATTATTTTTAGGTTTTGACCGAGCAATATGGCTCTGTTTTAACTTTAGTTATGCTCAGATGTTGACAATAATAATAATAATAATATATAAAATTTTTTGGGTTTCTTTCTCAAAGAATTGGTCACATGTTTGACCTGGACTTGCTGGTTTATAAGGAAGGGAACGATTTTAATTTTCGTATTCTTGTTGATGAGTTGAAAATTTTGTTATATTCACTTACTTCACATGATTCTTGATAGTCTTTGAAGCAACACCATTATGGGTATTCTTCGTTAGCAGTCTGCAACAATTCATCTGGTCAATTTTCCGGTGATTCATGTCCCCTTCTTGATCATCTTCTTCATAACCCTTGACCCTCTTCTTGTTTGTTCTTACAATAACAGATTGAAGTTTATTAGCTGAACCCATTTCAAAGATTCAATCTTTTGACTGATACACCATGTTATATGCCAATTCAAGATCTGTAAGGTATTAACTTCTTTCAAAGTATCCAATTTTCAGTTTTGAGTTGTTTAATTATTGATTATTGTTTCAAGTTTATGCTTAAATTGTTGAATTGGATTAATGTACAGCTGTTTTGATATGGTCAAATTCTTGTTGACATTTGACAGTTTTGGTTTTGATACAATTGTTTGTGATTAAACATATAACTTTGGTTTATCAGAACCTTAATGGTTAATGCTACCTCTGTTGAATTCTCAATTCTGTAGATTTCAAGATGATGCTGGGATGTCAAAACTCCCATCTATGAACACAGACAACTTATTTAAAGTCAAATACAATCTTGATGGCAAACAAGTACCCGAACAAAGGATCGAAGAAAACCAGCATTCGTTAAGATCAAAAGTTCTGTCTCGAGTTTTTTCTGAAGACTACGAGCGAGTGAAGAAGAAGATATTGGATCCTCGAGGGCTAACGATTCGAAAATGGAATAACATTTTCTTGATTGCTTGTTTGGTTTCTTTGTTTGTAGACCCTTTGTTCTTTTACTTGCCATCTGTTAGAACCAACCATGTTTGCATCCATATCAGCTTCACCCTGGAGATCGGTCTCACCATTGTGAGATCAATAGCAGATGTCTTTTACTTGATTCAGATTTACATTAGGTTTCATACCGCGTATGTGGCACCATCTTCCCGCGTTTTTGGAAGAGGTGAACTTGTTATAGACTCTTCCAAAATTGCGCTAAAATACATCCGAGGTGGTCTCTGGATCGATCTCTTTGCCGCCCTACCTCTTCCTCAGGTATATATGATGTTTTCACACATGTAATGACATAAACACACTTTCTAACTGTTGTTATTTTGTGGTTAATGCAGTTGCTAATCTGGCTTATTATACCAAGCTTAAGCGGTTCAACCATGGCTAACACAAAGAACGTTCTTCGGTTCATTATAATCTTTCAATACCTTCCAAGACTCTATCTCATATTCCCTCTAACATCACAAATAGTTGAGGCCACAGGCGTTGTAACTGAAACAGCATGGGCTGGAGCCGCTTATAATCTGATGCTATACATGTTAGCAAGCCATGTAAGCCCATAATCATTCAAACAACCTTAACAAAACACAATTCATAACATAAATTCATGTTCCAACATTGTTGTTGATGCAGGTAGTTGGAGCTTGTTGGTATGTTCTATCAATAGAGAGACAAGAAGCCTGCTGGAGAAGTGTATGCCTTATTGAGGACAAGAGTTGTAAGGATGAATTCTTTGACTGTGAAAGATTTAATGACTCCAACAGACAAACTTGGTTCCAAACAAGTAATGTCTCGGAGAAGTGTTTACCGACTAGTGAGTTTTACCGGTTTGGGATCTACGGTGAAGCTGTGACATCAGAAGTTACGTCCGCCACGTTCTTTAACAAGTACTTCTACTGTCTTTGGTTTGGGTTGAAGAACCTCAGGTTAATATTTTTACAAAACTATATCAGTTGCATTGTTTTTCATTAGTTGTGATGGAGGTATTGAATAAACATGCAGTTCCTTAGGACAAAATCTGGCAACGAGTACTTACGTTGGAGAAATCGTGTTCGCGATCATAATAGCTACTGTCGGGCTAGTTCTCTTCGCGCTATTGATCGGGAATATGCAGGTATATGTAGCATCAGTCACTAGAATGAAAGATGCAGATTCTGTTTTGTGATAACTGATAACTAATAAGCTACAGGTGTAAATTTTGAACAGACTTATCTACAATCAACAACTGTTAGATTAGAAGAATGGAGGATCCGGAGAACTGACACTGAACAATGGATGCATCACCGACAGCTGCCACCGGAGCTCCGGCAGGCTGTTAGGAGATACGATCAGTACAAATGGGTCGCTACTCGAGGGGTTGATGAAGAGTCTCTTCTCAAAGATCTTCCTTTAGACCTGCGACGAGATATTAAACGACACCTTTGCTATGATCTAGTTCGACGAGTAAGTTCTATGTCGCAAATGAACATAAGAAATCTAGAAGTTATTCAAAGTTATGAATCACTGTATGACGTTTTGATGATCTAGGTTCCGCTGTTTGATCAAATGGACGAAAAGATGCTCGATGCGATTTGTGAGCGGCTAAAACCGTCCTTGTGTACACAAGGCACGTGTTTGGTCCGTGAAGGTGATCCGGTGAACGAGATGTTATTTATAATCCGAGGGAACCTTGATTCATACACCACAAACGGAGGCCGGACGGGGTTTTTCAACTCGTGCCGCATCGGTCCTGGTGACTTTTGCGGGGAGGAGCTGCTGACGTGGGCCCTGGACCCACGTCCAATTGTCGTGATCCCGTCATCTACTCGCACAGTGAAAGCAATATCTGAAGTTGAAGCTTTTGCTCTCATAGCAGAAGATTTGAAGTTTGTGGCGTCACAGTATCGAAGACTGCATAGTAAACAACTGAGACATAAGTTTCGGTTTTACAGTCACCAGTGGCGCACATGGGCGGCTTGTTTCGTGCAAGCGGCATGGAGGAGGTATAAAAGAAGGAAGAGTGCTAGTGAACTCAGGGCTCGCGAGATTTTTGCTAGTGTTGTTTACGAGCCGGATGTTAGTCCACCGGTGCATATGGGTCAAATGGTTGGAGCGGAACCAGGGCTCGGTGGTCATAGTGCGAGTACGAGGAGGGTTGGGCACGTGCTCTCGAGGTCAAAAACAGTTAGCTCGTTACAGAAGCCAACAGAGCCTGATTTTTCAGTAGATGAAGAATGATCTATTGAGAAATCAAAAGAAATACAGGTAAAGTTTTTTTTTTTATAATTTGCTAAAAAACTTTATAGGTATTATTAAAAAGTTTTTTAATCCATCAGATATAATCTATGAAATTTGTTGTAAGAATTTTGAAGTCATTGGATGTAATCTTCTGGATTGTATAGGAAAATAACAAGTAATTTTGGAAATAATATGTGTAGATTTGTGGGAAATTGACTCCTAATGTTTCTTCAAAATGTATATTATTTAAGTTCGATGTTATGTATTGAATTGTAAATTATTATGTTATGAAATTATGAGTTAAAAAGTATTAGATTATACAATATGGGCTGCCCAACATATATTTGGGCCACTTTGGGTTTATGGATGTAATGGATCATGTGTGATGGATTATGTTGCAACGTATTTAGCGTAGGCTCATTAACTAGAGCAAATCTTACTATCTTATAGGTGGGGCCCACTTTAAAGTTAAAACATTTTAAGGTGTTTGTTTCGATATGGTTTTAACTTTTAAGATCCACATAACGGTTTTAAAATTTTATAATCTTATTAAGTGCAATTATATGTTAATTGTGCCTAATATATCTACAAACATAAAATCTCTATCTTTTACCATAAGATCGTAATGTATCAATATCATGAGATCTTTCTTGGTTTGAGTTAGTAAATTGAAAATCACGGTTATTGTCTTAAAATGGAATAAAAAACACATATAATTCAAGCAATCAACCGTTAAAGTAACATTCTTTTGTGAAATCATTTAATTTCAATGGTTTAAAATCTAGATATAAATCCGTACTACTCTAATTTTGTAATTTGAAATAATGATCAGTTATACTACAAGTATTTAATTTTGTTTAAGCGTCGAGTCTAAAATTTTTTTAGAGCTCCCTTAAGTTTTTTAACAGTAACACCTAAGGTTTTCTTATAATAAATTTTTTTGTTTATATAGGTGGAAGAATAGAACCTATAATCTTCTATTTGTAAGACACACCTATTACTACTAGAGCCCAACCTCACCCTTTTGGTAATATAGATTGAAAACATTAGTTTCGATATTCATTTTCTAAGCACTCACTTGGGTTATAGTACAATTATAAGAGTTAAAGTATATTTTTAGAGTAAACTTAGGCTCAACCTTGTATGAAAAAGAAATTAAAATATAAAAAAGATAAGTAAAACAAATTTATTTCAGGTATTGATTATGTGTTTTAAATTTGGATTGTTGGATATAAATCTTAATAAAATGAGTTGCTTAAATATTATTTGGTCTTTTTGATAAGGAAAGAGGATTCATTATCAATGGAAATCTAAAGAGCTAGAAAATAAAAAACATAATTGTTAAAACTCAATAAGAATAATCATTTATATGAGGGTGCTAGTAAGTCATATTACTATACTTTAAATAGAAAGATAGGTGGGTGCTCATTGGCCTGCAAAATAATGTTTTTTTCTTTCTAAAATCTGGATTTATTAAATATATTTGTTTCTGATGTTAACTTATGGGTGCATGTAATGCAACTAATTAGAGTTTAATGTGTCTTGAATGGTGTTGGATGTTTAATTCCTGCTGCCTTAAACTTTTTATTTTTCCCCTTCTTTTCTTTTTAGTTTTTCTTTTATATAATTTTTGTTTAAATTACTTTTTTTTAATTATAAGAACACAATTTTTATCTATGTTTCAATCCTAAAAATTATTCCGCTGCAATGTCGCATGTTTCTTGTATGTATTTAACAACGTTCATATCACTGTCATAACTCCGGTAATGAATTTTACAAACGGAAGCTTAACCACGTCAATGCAATCGTTCCACTCCCGCGCGCAACGTAGGGTCCTTAATTTCTCGTTACGTATTAAACACATGTGTGAAGTTTTAACTTTTAAGGTATTACAATTGTAGTAAGTCAAAAGACCTGACCGATTTACCTTTGACTTTTGACTTCCCGTTGTATATTAGCTAGTCAAACTTGCCAGCCTGTGAAATTTGGCCATCTGGCACTAAGTCAAACCCCAACAAGTGCTCCCTCAACAAATTTTGACTCCTCAAAATTCCAGATTCAACTATTTGATTCGTGTTGCGTTTCCATAATCTTTTTAAGTTTAATATTATTTTCGGACTAAAGAAAAAATATATTAATAAGTATAAAAGTCAAATTAAACTCTACTATAATTATTTTTTGCTTGAGATCTCTTTAAAGTTTAATCTCGCTGATTTTCACTGCATGTGCATTTACGACGTGGCACGTGAGTCGTAAATTTTTACCAATTTCTCCCTAGCAAAGAGCATATTATAAATTGGGTCCCAAACTCAAAGTCAATTTCGATGGTTGCAATTTCGAATCAAAGAGAAACAGAAAACTGTCTATTGATTAATAAGCATGTTGAATACACATTTAAAGACGAAGTTTGTAATTACTAACGGTATCAAGTTTGGTCACCACAACTACTATGATGATGTCGCACATTGCTTCTTTTTCTAAAACAACAATGAAGATACTTTGTTAGAAAAAAGCCAACGGACAAATGACATAAATCCGAAATAATACAAACACCAAAAGAAAGCTAAAAAAACATCACCGTATTAACAACAAGAAGATACTTCATTAAAAAAGAGCAACGAGCCAACAACATCTTCTAGTCCCGTCCCCTTGCCGCTTCTACTTCCTAGTAAGCTTATTTTCTTATTGATAAAAAGTTTATTAACATAAAAGATTTGATAAAAAAACTTATTTAACATTTCGTTTATTATAGTTATGTATCTTCCTATTTATGATATTTATGGAACTCATTAAACAAACACTAGTTATTTTCACAATAGTTCCCTTATTAAACACCCTATAAACAAATACACCCTAAATGCTTATGATTGTCATTTATGCTTAGTTATACCAAATGAACTCTATTTAGTTTATTTACTTTTAGGATAAGTATAAATTTCAAGTAACAAATATTTATTATCATATGTTGTTTATATTTTAGAACAATAACTTACACATTTATAATCATATTTTTTTTATTAAAAAAGATCAAGCTCATTTAATGATTGGATAATAATGTTTCCTACAAGATATAATAAACCAATCATCAAAAATCAAAATAGTGATGAAAAGTTATCGAGTCTTATTTTGTATTATGGGATTTCTATTTTAAATCGAGTGTCGAAGTTGAGCAACTGACAAGTGATCATAAGATTATAAACACAAGTCGTAGAAATTAATCATTGCATTGCATAAAGTGTAGATTAGACTATATACGTACACTTTATAAATACAAAGATATGTTGCAATATCATCTGAAGTTTTGCAAATGCAAATGGGATATGAATACTAAGTTAAAAAGAAAAATAAGAGAAGAGAGAATATATAATTAGACATTGAAATTTACCAATTTTACAAAAGGGATTAAGTTTAACTAACTTGAAGAATTCGAAAACTAATTTATTAAGAAAATAAAATTTTGAAAAGGTATGAAATACAAAGATATGTTGCAATATCATCTGAATGTGGCTATTTATAAATTAAAATAAGGATGTAGACAGAATCAACTTCAATAATTAGGAAATATATCTTTTTTGTGATAAAAAATGCTGTTAGAATACTATCCATATATATGTATGATAAAATTTTCATCTGGAAAATTTGTTACACTATACCACGATATTGATGGAATTAACTTCAACAACAAGAAATTCAACATACTAAATAAAAGAAAATCAATGTACTAAAAACATGAAAAGCGTATATGATACAAAAATGTTGTTAGCAGAAAACTGCTGGCTAAAATCTAAATACGGATATAGTGACAAATGCTAGATGGACGTACCCGGTGCCTGATTTAACTCCTGTTTTACGTAGGACCTGGATCGTGAAACGATCTGATGCACGCAATTTTTGTTGAAAATATTTCAGATCAAATAGAAATCAATTAATTATTATTAATTGTTACCAATTTATTGGCCAAATGAGTTTGATCCTTCATGATCGAAACTGATGATTATAAGAAAGGTAGAAGAATAGTGTCCCGTTATCAGACGAATTAAATGACACGAAATAACGTAAAAACAACCTGTTATACGACGTTCTTCAAATGATCAACTGCACAAAAAGTATTCATGTCCTTAAAGGACTTTACTCGTTTTATTTGCTGTAAGCTGCAACGTAAACTCCTAGGATTTAATGCAGAACAAATCCGGTGCTCCAACAACAATGGAACTGGATCAACGTGAAGCTCGAGAAGAAACGGAAGCAGAGAAAAGTTGTAGCTTTTTGGATGCTTAAACTCTAACCAGAAGCTCTATATTTATAGACTAGTTCGTGAATTCGGTAACGCGCATAACCCGAATTGCTTACTGATTGAGTCTATCAACCGTGTTTATCTCTTAGTCAGTTATTTGGATTCTATCTGCAAGCCTATGAACCGAGCCTTAGTTAAAAATTAAGTGCAAAGTGCGCCTCAAACGTGCCCATTCGCGCCCATTCACGTCTTCGTCTCGGCTCGACAAGTGTGTGAGCTTAGCCTTTCTCTTGACCCAACAATCACTTTGGTAACCAATAAGAGAAAGCCCCTTATAAATCACTTAGGGGTTGTTTGATAGTCTTTTAATCAGTCTCTTAATGATTCAAATGTCTAAATGGTTCAACACTTAATGGTTCAAACTGTTTGTTTTGCGAACAAATGTCTGAATGGTTCAGACATTTGCCTCTGAATGGTTAAGCATTGTATTAGTACTGAATGGTTAAAAGATCTAATGCTGAATGGTTAATACATCTTATCTGAATTGGTCAGACATTTTCATTTGAATAGTTAAACGATATATTAGTTTTTAATGGTTCAGACCTCTTAATGGTTCAACACTTAATTATTTAGATCTCTTATTGGTTAAACACTTAATCATTCAAAAATTATTAAACAACCCCTTAGTGATTTCTCCCCCATCAATATAGGACAAGATGAAATATGTCAACTTTCATTATTCATCTTATGAATTTCTGATATTTTTTTGTCCTGCACTTTTATGACAAGATGCTACTTCTCATGACTAAAACCCGCCTTTAAAATCACAAACTAACAGCCTTACAAATCTATTTGTACATACCACAAAATATGCATATATATACATATTTGTACCAAATATGCATTTTATGCATGTAAGATATTAGTAATATGCCAATTCATTTAATTTGTTTAATAAATTGTTATCCGAATCATAACTCGATGCATATTGGGGGATGTCCAGTTACGCATGATCAATTAAGTTCTAGTCATTTTTGTGTATTATTGGTTGATAAAAATAAGATAATATTGGTTGTCAAAATAATATAATATTAGTAATCAATTTATCGAACTAGGTCTCAATCCAGGGCTCAAAATCTTATGTACGAGTTATTGAGTTTATATATAGGGGTATTTCTTCTCTACTCATCCGGAACCCATTTTTTTAATGATTTTCAGGGATGATCTTGTTTTTAATGATTTTATTTTTAATTTTTAGTTTTGTTTGCATGTAAGGAGTGAAATAATATATATAGTGTGAATGTACTAGACTTGTAAGTAAATTATTCTAGGGTTTCCTCTTTCCCTACAAGGTTACAATCTAATAGTTTACTTATCAAAAATTACAAAGAGTTTGGTTATAAATGCATACAAAAAAGTTAAAAACATCTTTTTATAAAAGAAAATATGAAAAAGTTGGTCCAAATTGAAGGGGCTACTCATGCTGCGTTTTCAAGGTTACAATTAAAACTAAAAAAATTGTGCATTTTCAAAATTTACTTTTCTTGGTATGTAAGTAAGGTGTCTAAATAGCTTGGTAAGCAATCAATATTCAGACAAACTCCAAAAATCATGTATGTAATCTTAAGCCTCGTCCTCTTTGAAACCAAGTAAATGGAATGTCAAGCCACACCCTACTTTATTTTGAATAACAAGACTTAAATATAATGTCACGTTTATGTATGATCAAAATGATGATGATACATGATAATAAAAAAAGGTTATTTTATTAATAAATTAGAAACACAAGCTTTATGTGAAACTATTGTATGTTCTAAAATATAAAATATATATACTCTCCACTATATACGAACAAAGTTAAAATTAATATTGACTGTAATATATTTTGATATGATATCTAACCCGTTTAAGTTTTGAACATTTTATTTTGTTGCATTTATAACTTTTATATCCTTATAAACCAATGCTTTATTCAATTAAAATCATTCTATCTAATTAATATAGTTATTCATGACTTGATGTTTTTGTTCTCATAAAAGTGATGAGTTTAAATTCTTGTAAGACTATATAAACACGAATATATTTATTGCCATTTGTGTTTGTAGGCGGGTGTTAAAAATCCAAACACTCTTTAAAAACTATCAATATCCAAACTTGATTAGAAGCAATTTAGAATATCTAAAACAAGACATTATTATTAAAAAATTAATGTATTTATTGTTTCTTTTAACAACTGAAATACATTTTTCAAGTTTACAAATTTGTCAGAACTACATATATAGTCCAAGATCATCATAAAAGTTTATTTTTTACCGACTACAACTAAATGTACTCATGTAGAAACTTATAGCGCACGTCCATAGCTTCTGGTCAGCATGGAATGCTTTCTTTCCCAAGATTGATTGCCAAAGTTTGGCAAAAACCATAGACATCAACTAGCTTCATGTTCATACAATCAAGAAAGTCAACCAATTCCATCTTTGACTTTGTTAAATTATTCAGTAAATTGTTAATTGATGGTGTGTAAGCGTGTGGTTTGATTCGTGATGCTTGTTTTGCTGAAGAAGAAAAGGGTTTTTGTTTTCTGGATTATTACTTCATGAAAGAGGCGATAAGTGGACTACGATCTTCCTACAATTATGTTTTTATTGTTAATTCAATTAATCATATTAATAATTATGATGTGTTCTTGAAATTTGGGTTTGACAATTTGGTCTTGTAGTGCAATTTAATTTACATGCTTTGTGCATACGGAAGCATCATCGATGTTATGGATTCTACGTTAAAATTTAAACCTAAGTTTTGCAACTCCAATGATTGTTTAATATTGACAATGTTTCTTTAATTTCCTATACAATAAAATACATTTTATTGGTTTGAGAACTTATTTTGATTTTTAAAAGCAAAATGTTAGGTTTATGTTTGACAAATCTTTTCAGGTTATTAAAAATAACTGAATTCAGTACCAAAAAAATAAAAGGAGATGACGAGAGAACTGAAATCTTATTATCCTGTATTTTGTATTTGGATAGTATAAGGGGTTGTTTGGAACTTTGATTTGTAGTAAATCCTTTAAAATGATTAAGCTTTACAAAAGATTTGAAATCAAAGAAACTAAGACTGATAACTTATTATATGTTATGTGTTTGACTGGCATAACGAAGTGTAGTTTAGTTTTTTATTTTTTGAACATATATACATATATTAAAATAACAATAAAGGTCTAACAATAATGATAAAGAATAAAATTATTCTTGTTAAATATCCCATATATCCTAAAAGGAACTGGATATTTATATCAAATCACGTTGAGATTACTTTCAAATTGAATATTTCGATGCACTTATCGAAAGTTCAATTAAAAATTTCAAAGAGTAGCACAAGAACAAATTTATAGAATTAGTTATGAAAACATGTATCAAAATTTGTATATGAATTTACACTAAATACTTTTTTTGTATAGTTGGTGAAGCGTTACAACATTTTAATTAGAGGTTGACAGTTATAACTATCGACAATTTTAAAATCGTATCAGTGAAAAACTATTAGTAAAAATAATAACTATGTTACTTTTGATCACCAACTTACCATTGATGCACAAGTTGTTACAATTGACCTATTACCACTGATATTAGTTACCATGACCAACCAGACATCCACCAAGGGCTCTACCATGTGTGTCCCGCTCTAATTAAACCCCCTCCAAGGTGACGCAACCTCTTTAGAATCACTGTCAATGGACGCTGCCCCTTTGAACCTTTGAGTTTGTTTGTTCTTGAATTTACAATGAAGTAGAAAAAGCGTAAAATGTATATTGTAATTTAACTTTAAGTAAAATTATACTAAATTGATTTGGTTATCGGCAATATAAATCTAGATTTCATAACCCTTTGTTATTGATATGGTTATTGGCAATATAAATCTAGACTTCATAACCCTTTGTTACAAAAACTATTAATTATTTTTAACTATTATTTTTTTTATAAAACTTTATAAGGCTCTTTTTTTGAACAATTGCTAAACCACCAAAAAGAAACATCAAACTACCGGTTATCATCACCGCCATGAAACGCAATCTATCACTAGCATTACAAGAAAGAGATGACAAAAAATGGCCCAAAACACATACCATAGCAAAACAAATTAGAGAAGATAGAAAATTATGAATAAATCAAAGAACCTTAGAATTTGTAAAAATCAAACCCCAAAATGAACACAAAGCCCCTAAACCTAAACTAAAGGAACATGGGAAAATGAGCCCTAGGAATTTGAGAGAAAACAACACTAGAACCAAAAATCGAAGAAATAACAATGAAGGTGGTGCGGTGGTGATGATCAAGTGGACAACGTACGATAGTTGGTTGCGTTGAAGACGAAGTGGACAACAATAATGGGTGTAATGGCGGGGGTAGTGTCACTAATGATAATTATAGATGGTGTTGGCACGATGGAGTAGGTGGCGATGATGATGACAACAACAAACGATAGGTTGTGGTAAAATCAAGTGTGCACTACGGGTGGTCTCGAATGAACAGGTTGAATATGTAAATTTAAACATGTCCCGTATATTTATTTACATGTCAATAACATCAATCATAAAAATATACATACAATTCAATTTAAGCCAAAGAAATAAATAAAAGACCCAAACTAACTCTTGAACTATATTAGAGGTATAAACCCATATGAAGAACTCCACCATCACTAGTTTCCGCAAAGAAGTTTAATTTAATGATATTAAAGTGGCTTTTATATTTTATACAATAATAACATACAAATTATATTTTCGAATCTTGGTTTTATTATTTCTTAGAATAACATCATATCGTCTTTTTTCACATAATATACTTTCATCTTTTTAAATAAATAAACAACACAAGTTACATTTCACAACATAAAAAGTTATGTGTTGCCTAAATTAAATGGAAAAAGATCAAAAAATAATTAAACCGGTTAAAGTGAGACTTGACTTTGTAAGTACTTTATTATTCTACACATTCAACTTGAAGTATACAAATAGTTATATAAACTTATTATCATACGATAATTATATTAAATTGCATATAAATTCATGAATCTCATTTTTATAATAAAAGTAGGGGTTAACTAGCAATGAAAACGCAGCCTAAGGCTTCTTATACGGCAACAAAATTGGCTTTTAATTTAGGTTTCTTCAAGTATGATTAATCTCTATGCGACGTCGTTAACCCCATGTGACACTTTCTTGCATTTCTCATGCTTATTGCTTCCCCCCCAACCCCCTTCCCCCTTTCAGTATATATAACCCACGTATTTTATATCTTTTTAACCACACAATTTCTCCATATTTTGTACCAACAAAATCATTTATTCATCATTAAGCTCGACTCGATTCAAACATTCCTGATCACAAAACCAGCATTCGGATTGGTTCGGAAATGGGGTTAGCCCGGAATCCGAACACGAGAAGCTCGGATTACCTAGACGGAATGATGGGCGACTCGGGTAAAACGAGCAAATGGAGACCACAAAAAAGCACATCGGCCCGGCTCGTGACACTCCTAACTTGCCTTCAGTTCGCCTTCGCGGTCTACGCGACATTCTTGCTGTACTACATGAGCCCCTCGGTCGACTTACGCCCCCCGAAGCCCGATTTCACCTGGGCGTCAAGAATCGCTCAACAATGGAAGCATTACATCATCCCACCACATGTCATCAGCAGGTACCAAGAGTCCGCCTCCAACCTCGTTCTCGAACCGCAGCCCATGATCTCGACCCCTTCCGAGGTCTGCGAGCACGAGAAGATCGAATTCGAGCAGAAGAAGTCGAACGACGCGGTCATGATCAAGATCAAAAGGGAGCTTTACGACCAAGTGCTAGATTTCCAAAGCAAAACCTCAGGCACCGAGTCACTAACCGAGTTGATGTCAATGAAATCAAAATGGGACATGAGTAGCCCCCAAAACACCCCTAAAGTAACAGTGATCTTGAACCATTTCAAACGTAAAACGCTTTGCTCGCAACTCGACTCGTTGCTGCACCAAACTCTACCGTTTCACCACGTTTGGGTGCTGTCTTTTGGCAGCCCAAATGAGCTCGCTTTGAAGCGAATTGTCGAGAGTTATAACGACACGAGGATAAGTTTTATTAGCTCGAGTTATGATTTTAAGTATTATGGGAGGTTTCAGATGGCTTTGCAGACTGAGGCAGATTTGGTGTACATTTTGGATGATGATATGATACCGGGGACAAAGATGTTAAGGATTTTGTCACACGTCGCGGGGACGGAGAAGTATCGGAACTCAGTGTTGGGGAGTATCGGGAGGATTTTGCCGTTCCGGCAGAAGGATTTTACGTTTCCGAGTTACCGGAAGTTTAGATCGAAAGAAGCAGGGTTGTATTTGCCTGATCCTGCGTATGATATAACAGTCGATAAAATTGTTCAGGTAAACTTACTTCTTGTTACGTTATTTTTGTACTTTTTAATCAAAAGACTAAAGGTTCATACGAATATGATGATTTTAAAAGTAAAATAGGTGTTAAACGTGTGTTTGTTTATTTGAAAGAGAGGTTAAGATACATATTATATCATGATTTCAAATGCATACTAGTTATTTTATATATATGCTGAAAATTGATAAATTATGGTAAAGGTTAAAGTAGTTTAATTGAGTGAGATTTGAAAAGTGGTGGTCATTGGTTGTTGAAATAAAACATAACCAATTAGATGTTTAGGTTTGTAAAATACTAAAATTGCATGATAACTGAAAGAGAAAAATAAAAATTGGTTTTTCTTCTAATAATTACGGTAAAGATCCGTAAACTTTACTACATGATGTTTTCGTTATTTTAAAATATTAGAACGGGTATTTTCCTTCTAATTATTGATTATTTTTCTTAACTTATGTTTAATTAGGTCGATTTTCTTTCGAGTTCTTGGTTCCTTTCAGCAGAGCTCGTCAAGACTCTTTTTATCGAGACTCCTTTTACGTTCATGACGGGCGAAGATTTGCATCTAAGGTAAGACGATAAATTTAGTTATAGGAATGTTATTATCATTTTCAGTAATAGACAAAAAATATTGAGTGAGTTAGTTGTATAACCTATCTAAGCAATTATATCAATCTGTTACACGAAAATATAATTATGAAAGGCGTGAAATTTACACAAAAAATAGTAATACATAGATACAGTAAATTAGTAACATGTAGGTATATATATATAATATTATAACCTATCCATCATTTTTCATATATAAATCACCCTTCAAAATTTAAAATCATTTTTTCCTAATTGTTATTTGTGTAATACTTCAGTCTATCTGACTATATTGTAATATTTATTCAAAGTTTACATTCAAACTTATTATTAATTAATGAGTAGGTGACTCTGTATAATTATCTAAGAATGTATGTACATGAATAAGTGAACATCACAAATTTGACTTACTATTCGTAATGTATTGGGTACAAGTCCAATAAGTTTGATCGCTACAATTCCTTATTTAACTAACTTCATGCAAATCCACGTCATCTTTTAGGATACGAATACAATCAACTTGCTAAATTTATTTGGATATTCAAATCTACTTTATCTTTTATATAAGTTACGATTAGGTATATGTAACACGCTTAGTTTGTTTTATATTATTGATTAGGTAATTTAACACGTTGAGTTAAATTTTTATTTGATTTCCTTTCTATATGATTTCAGAAAAATTTAAGAAAAAAGTTAGAAATTGAGCATGCAATATTTTACTTGCAAGTCATTTCACAAAATTTTTAAGAGATGTTGCATCTCTAAGCGCCTAAATTTCCTTAGTCAAATGTTTTTAATCGATATTGAAATTGAGCATGTTGCATCCTATATGTTGTATTTGACCATTTTAAATTTATCTGTCTAGCGCATATTGTATTTTATTTGATTTTATATTGATTGGCAAAGTAATTTTATTTGATTTTATATTGATTGGCAAAGTATTGAGTATTGACAAAGTCTCGTGAGTTTAAGTTGCCACCATAGACACATGTTTCAAACCAATATATCATGTATTTTTTTGTTTTAATTATATATACAGTAAAGCATATTTTGTTATACCTTATGAATAAGAAAACTTATTATCAATTTCTTCGAATTAATATTGCAGCTACCAACTTCAAAAGTATAGAAATGCAGGCTCGTTTGTGCTCCCTGTCAACCCAAAAGATAAGGAGACGTGGGGCGACAGTGAACACAGACTAGCCTATGTGTCTGAAACCACTGTTATATTCAAAGACGTGGTTCAAGTCCGTGATGACCAATGGTGGCGCGCCTTGTCAACCGGCTACATAACTCAATGGGCCGCGATGAACCCTCAAAAAATCGACGCCCTTTTCTACGCTCATTCTGTTGATGAAGTCAAAGCCCTAGCTCCACTCCTCGAGAAATTCCGATCAACCGTGGGGAAAAAGGCCTACATTGTGGTCCCGGGGGGCGGGTATTGCTCGTGTGAGGAGGCCACTTCAGCCTTGCATTGGCCTAAAACAGTTTGTCTAGAAAGAAGGTTTAAGATTTTCGACTTGGGTGTAGGGGCGTTATCAGGAACTTCGAGTTCTGAGGTACCCGTTGTACAAGCGGTTTATGCTAGTATGAAAGGGTTGATCAAGATTCATAACCCGAGTGTTGTGATTACGGTTGATGATATCGATTCGAACGTAAGGAAAGCATTGAAAATGGCTACAGAAAGTAATTTAAATTCGACTTTGGTTCATTTGCCTAGAGCCTCTATTACAAAGGTTCTTTGGATGGCTGATTTGCGATCTACAACGTTACCAAGTAAGAATTACTTTTGCATCTTTCAATACTTATTAAATGAGTTATAACACTTTTAATCATTATACACTTTCATTTATATTAAAAATATTTTATCATTTTTAAAAAGCAATGTCAATACTAATAAGTTAACAACATAGAATGTATATAATCTTACTATTACAGCACAAACTGCATTTTACCTGATTTAATTCGTTAGTTGGTCGTTAAATGCAATTTACAAATGTTACTTGCAGATTGGAACCGGATGAGGATATCGGTCAACATCATAACTCAAAACCGAGTCAACTCGCTAAAGAGGCTACTCACCTCACTAAAAGATGCATATTACCTAGGAGACGAGGTCCCAATAAGCTTCAACATGGACAGCCGAGTCGACGAGCCAACTCTCAAGCTCGTAAAAACCTTCGATTGGCCTCACGGTCCAAAATCCCTAAGGCGAAGAATCATCCAAGGAGGGTTAATACGAGCCGTGAGCGAGAGTTGGTACCCCTCGTCCGATGATGACTTTGGTCTCCTTTTAGAAGATGATATCGAGGTGTCTCCTTATTATTACTTATGGATCAAATACGCGCTTTTGTCGTACCACTACGACCCTCAAGTGTCACTCCCCGAACTCTCGTCCATCTCGTTGTACACCCCTCGGTTAGTCGAGGTCGTTAAAGAGCGACCCAAATGGAACGCGACCGACTACTTCAAGCACATTCATCCAAACACACCGTACCTTCACCAACTACCATGTAGTTGGGGTGCGGTTTTCTTCCCGAAACACTGGAGAGAGTTTTATGTGTACATGAACATGCGGTTCACCGAAGACGCAAAACAAAACCCCGTACAAATCCCCAAATCGAGAACAAACGGATGGCAAGCATCGTGGAAGAAGTTTCTAATCGACATGATGTATCTCCGAGGGTACGTAAGCTTGTACCCGAATTTCCCGAACCAAATGAGCTTCTCCACGAACCATATGGAGCCAGGGGCTCATATAAGTGCTAAAGATAACGTGGTTCGCCATAACAAGACCGATTTCGAGGTCCCGTTGTTGAAGGATGATTTCAAAGGCTATTTGCCTAATGGGAAGATGCCATCGGCTTCAAAGTTACCATCTTTGAATCTTTTTAATCAAGCTGTTTCATTGAAGGGGTTGAAGTCAGCAGGGTCAAAGTTGAGGCAAGATGTGATTAATTGTACTGTCACTGAGGTGGTGGTGGTTGATCATGAAACTGGTCTTCCTACTCATTGTGCAAAGTTCTGATCAGAAGTTATGATCTAACTTAATTCATTTTTATGAGTTCTTTTATTTTGTTTAAATATATATACTTTGATTGTGTAACATTCTAAGGTTGGAGGGTGAAAAGGGGTAAGGGTTGTTAAGGAAGGACTAAACTTGTTGGGATTTAATTGTATACATTATACTTTATGACAATGAAAGCCAAAAAATGGCAATCTTTTAAACTCTTTTAAAGACCTCCAACTTTGTTTTTCTCTGTTACTTCCCCTAATTTTTTGGGTTTTGTTGTTTTTAAGAGATTAATTCACATCATAACTAAGGGTATGTTTGATATGAGATAGTAGAATGAACGAAATAGATAAGAGAATAAATGGATAAATAAATGAAAATGAATTATTACTTTTCATTATCCTGATAAGATACCTATGAGAATAAAATGAATAATTATTTTGTGTTGTTTGTTAGGTAGGAAAAGAATAAGAAATAAAATACAAAAGTAGTTATGGTGGTGGTTGGTGGTGACTGATGGTTGGGGCCGGTGGTGGTGGGTCGTGGCCGGTGATGGTTCTCGATGATGGTGGGTGGTTACCAGGTGGCAGCGGCTGGTTGTGATGGCCGATGGTTGCCAGTGGTGGTGGGTAGTGGTGACTGGTAGTGGTTAGTGGTGGTCGATGGTGGTTTTTGGTGATGGTGGCAGCCGGTGGTGGCTGATTAACTTGATGGTGGTTATCAGTAGTATTCGGTGGTGGTGGCTGCTGGTGGCTGCTGGTGGTGGTTGTGGTGTTGGTGGTGGTCATTGGTGGTGGTGGTGGCTTGTGGTGATTGGTGGTGGTGGTGGCTTGTGGTGATTGGTGGTGGTGGGTGGTTTTGGTGGCCATGGTTGCAAGTGGTGGTGGTGACTAAAGATGTGTCACACCCCAACCTTGACGGCAGAAATGTCGAGATGTGAGGGTTAAGATTGTTCACAGCCACATAACGCTATATTTAAATGTAAATATTAAAATTATAGTTTCAAAGATATTACAATCATAAGTCTCAAAACATAAAATAGTTCCAAATAAACAAAACATAAGATAAACATTTGATTTTTTTAACTAGGTCCAAGTCCTAGTTTTATTGCAAGCTTCAAAAGACCACTTTAAACTTGAGAATGACCTGAAACATAATAAAAATAAAAGGTCAACTAAAATAGTTGGTGAGTTTCCAAGGTTTTCATACATAATATGATAAGGTTACAAGTAGCAATTCATATCATAGGTCATAAGTTAGTAAGGTTATAGAACACATATCGTTACAACCAAACCTCGACTTGATTACAAGTATATAAGATTGGCTAAGTGTATTTGGTTCCCATGATGAACAAGCATA
>BJCM01061799.1:0-19620 GCA_018326385.1 Flaveria bidentis
TAGATCTTGTTGCTCGTTCAGCCTCCAACTTGAAGTCTTTAAACTTAGCAAACACTTCTGATTTTTCTTTCATGAAGTACACCCACACATATCTTGAATAATCATCAATAAAGGTAACCATATACTTCATACCTTTGTTTGATGGTTGCTTGACTGGACCAAAGACATCAGAATGGACCAACTCCAGTGGTTCAATCGCATGGAAACTTGACTCGGTGAACGGCAATTGACCTGCTTTACCGTATTGACAGCCAGAACATACCAAGTCTTTGTTCACCTCCAACTTCGGCAGCCCTTCTACGAAACCCTTTTTCATCATTAGGCCCAACTTGTCATAACCAACATGGCCTAATCGCTGATGCCACAAATTGGCATTTTGAGTTCCTTTAGCCTTATCAACATATGTTGTCTCGGCTGATAATACATACACAGCCTCATTCTTGTGACCTTGGAGGATCGGTTTCGACGGTGTTTCGAAAGTTTTGTAGATCTTGACATCTTTGGGACCAAATACCACATAGTGATTTTCCGAGGTGATTTGCGGTACCGAAAACAAGTTCTTCTTCATCCCGGGAACATGGTAAACATTCTGTAATGTTAACCCGTGCTTGGAATCATCTGAGGGAAAGATCACATCACCCATATGAGTAATTGTGTGTTTTGAGTTATCTGCAATAACCACAAACTTACTTCCTCCATATTTTACTGAATTACTCAAGCGTTCTTTATCACCCGTCATATGATTGGTGCATCGGGAATCCACAATCCATTCATCCAACTTGTTACACCGACCTTCAAGCGTTGCACTTAAGGCCATCACCTCGTTTGATTCCTCGACTTGAGCAACTAATGCTTTAGCGTCCCAACCTTCTTCAACTCTAACAGCAGCAACATTGCCTTCTTCAGTCGTTTTCTAGTGACAATTACGTGCTAAGTGCCCCCTCCGACCACAATTGTAACACTTGAACGGAGGACGTCTTCCCGATTTCTGTTTTCTATCGCTCGAGGACTCACCCTTATCAAGATCTCTTTTCTTATCTGTCTGTTCATGTGACTTAACCTTCTCATAATTACACCCAGATCCATGCTGCTGATGATGTCGAGGCTTACCTCTAGTATTCTCTGCATATAGTGCTTCTGCTTCGTTTTTAGATGAGCTACCAACAGTTAGATCACCCAGTTGCTTGGCTAATGCCTCCTGACTAGCCAAGAAATTTTCAAACTCACCTAACGGTGGTTGTGTAGGCCATCCTTGTACAGCAGCAACAAAACTTCGATATTTCGGTTTCAAACCGTGTATAATGATGCGCTTCATACGGGCTTCACTAATCTTCGACTGTTGATCCAGGTCACCGATCTCTCTACACAAGGTCTTCACCTTGTGAAAATATTGTGAGATGGTCAGGTCCTTTTGTGTTATGGCTATGAAGGCCATGCACAACTAGTTGGTGTTGTACTTTATCAGACCGTAAATGCAACTAGAACAACCGCCAAAAGGCAATATTTGCTAAAAAAAATTACGAAAATATAATATTTTATGTATGATTGTCAATTAATCACTTTGGTATGAATGTATGATGACCTAACTCACTTGAAACAAATGAGCTGGTTCCACATCAGTATGTATTTTTAAACCGTCAATCCAAACCCAAACTTGTAGTTTTTTTTTGTGGTCTAATTGTGAAAACATAATTTAACAAAAAAAAAAAGAAGAAAGATTAATAATAACTCATAAGTCAACCAATTTCAATGGAAAAAGATTAGCTTGCTATAATATCATTTTGTAAACAAAATATAAAACAAAACGTTTAAGCAAAATATAAATTTGTAGCGGGTGAACATGATTTGACTCATTCCAAAAGGTTGCCTGTTTAGACAATATCTGTGCTTTAATTTTGATACATACATAAAACATCCTGAATCATTTCATTCACATTTTGACAGGTGCCTTAAGTCACTTAATGTGTACTTGTAATACATAAAAGTAGTGTTATATCTATGATCATATTTAACACGGTCACTATTTATAAAGAACAGAAATTGGACGAAAGTGTACCGGGTCATGTTTTGACACATCCCTAAAGTTTTACCCGTCTTGACTGATTTTAAACAAATTATGGTGTTTATGCATTGAGATATTGAGCAGTATATAAGCATATGTACTCACCTTAGCAAAAGAATAAATTTGAGACCCATATCCATTCGTTCTTCAAGAAAAGCCGATGCACGACCATTTGAATCAATCTTCCCTCTAAGTTGACACTGTCGATGTTAAAAAAAGATCGTTTACGCTTGCACCATTATAATTTGAAGATTAACAAACCAGTCCCTAATGTTTCTGACTGTCTAAGTTGTTGTGAAAAATTAGAGACCTTATACAGCATACCAAAATGGTTAAAAAGGTTCATAGCATCCAGTCATACGACCTTTAAAAATGACTTTTGTAAGTGCTCATAATGCAGTACAAAAATGACTTTTGTAAGTGCTCATGTTAGCATATTGAAACTACCATTTTATCTATGTTGTGTCGCGCAACGTAACCAACGCCAGACTCACGATGTTCCCCAGCCCATAATACATTCCCGCCTATAAAGAGGCGAGGTGTCACACTCTGCAAACAAACATTACAAATCAAAATCATTTTTAAACTGATAATTAAAAATACAAAGAGAGGTTAATTAGTTAAAAATCTAAGTAAAAGTAATGATAAAGATATTAATGAGAAAGAGCTTGATTGTCAAATTTAGATAGCGCCCACATTTACAACATTACTAATATATTATCCATTTATCACTTAAAATCATATTACATGTTGATGAAATATTGCTGATTATTAGAATCACCCTAACATCTAAAACTAATAAAATGTATGCATTAATTATATACATCTATACGAGATGAGGGAACTTATTCCTGAATATAACTAGCTCCAAGCAAGCCACCATTTCCAAATTGAAATTGTGTCCTATAATCAGTACCCTGCATAAGAAAGGAGTTAGTAAATAAAACAACCAAAGAGTATTCTAGATGAAGTAAAATGGCATAACTAAAAAACTAATAAAATAAAATAAAAGCCAACATCTATTTTAATAATAAAAAAAAGTTTATTTAAGCCAAGAGTCTTTTCAGGATGAACCTCTTTGGTCTCTATTTAGACGTAAAGTTTGCCCTCATCTCATCCTCTCCGGATTCTATTGTGAGCAGGATTGTTGGTTATGATTGTTTGTTTTTTTATGCATATAGTTTGTAATAGATAATGTATATATGAATAATATCTCTTGTGCATTCAATATTCAAAACACAATATTGTATTTATATATCTCGATTTCATTGCCTTGTTTATTTGTTTATAGCCATGCATTGTATCTATTTATATGTGAAGAATAATAGAGGCAGACAACCTTTTTGAGCCATTCTAATAGTTTGTATTAAAGAGCCAATAAGACTAATAGTTTACCTTGTAATCAAAGTTAACCACTCCATGAGATATGTTGGGTTCACTAGTTATCCCAAGTGTGTATTTGAATTTATCAAACTATTGCAAAAGTATCGTCTTCTTCAATGGTTCATGAGGGATTTTAGAAGCATGAAGAAGAATAGGATGAAGAACCCTTGGGTTTGTTTCAAGTTAAAACCCTTTTTGAAGTTATTTTTGGTAGGAAATCTTTTTAAAATTAGACTGTTTGTTTTGTGATACTTTAAGCATGTTTGGATTGTTTATTTTGATTGAAAAATACTTTTGATAAAAATAACTTATTAATTTATAACTTTTCAAAACAAGTTTAAAAAAAATATTTAAACTAACTTATAAACTAAAATATTATAAAATAATACAAAAAGATATAATTCAAATATTAAAGGAGTTAATAGGAAATTAAATTAAAAGTAGTTAATAAATAACTAACTTTTTACTTTTCAAAATTTACTTTTTACCTTATATAAAAATTTAGTTTAAAAAATACTTTTGAGTTTGACGAACACTTTTTTTAACTTATTAACTTCCCAAAAGTTAATAAGTTAAAAGTCAACGTCATACATTTTTTTCTTTTTGGTGATAAATTCTTTCTATATTTGTAACTTTGACGAAGTTTAAATTAGTAACGTGAGAAGATTACTAACACATAATGTCTACACAGAAATTGAAATTGAAATTTCAAATGGGTGGTAGTTGAATAATGAATACATAGAAGTTATGCTAAACTAGTAATTGTATTGGAGGTCTTGCAAAACACAAAGAAAGCGTTGAGGAGCTTATGTTTTACCATAAGTATTACTAATTAAATTTTGTCTTATTATCAGTGACATGACCCTAGGTTTATAATTGAAGTAATTGTATTGATCTGTTTAGGGTTGATAATGGGTTAAGAACCGGACAAACCATAGCAAACTAAACTGAAGCGACACAAAAATTGAATAAGTGGAAGATCAAGTTTCGACGGGCGTGATCAAATTTACATGCTACAGGTCGGTCTCAAGGTGGTTTTGGGTCAATTAGTCAGTTTTCTTTTGTCGACCCACATGATTCTCACCCATATGATGTTCATGGGTTAATGATAGAACTGACACATGATTGAATGAATAATTTAAAGACGAGGATTGAGGACTGATCTAATTTTATGTGTCTTAGTTCGTACCACATCATAACATGTCAATTTATCACCTTCTCGAGTCTCGGGTCAACCAACAAGATGCTCGCACACCCTTAGATTTGTCCAAAATCCCATAATCACAAGGACCTTTTGTAACCTGTGAAAATTCAGATCCAAAAGGTTATGACGCTGTAGAGTTGTTGAACGAAGGTATAGTGTTTTTATCTAAAAGATTGTATTTTAAAAAACTTGTAATAGAATTTTAGATATTATTACAAAATTGTTTAACAGTACACTTATTTTTTCCAACATGTCACTTGAACAAAGATATTGTCATCATCACATAACAAGTTGAGTTCAGTGTTGAATCTGTTGATGATGAACATCAAACGAACAAGTAGATCTACTCCTGATGTTATTTTTAACTCTTGTAATGACAAAGATGTGGTGGCAAAAGTTGGATCAATCATGGACAATTAAAAATTAAAACTACTTAAAAATAATTGTTTAAAGAGCGTGCAATAACGTTTATGGACATACCACGAGTAACATTTAAATAACTAAACACATGACAAAAATAAGAAAAAATCAGCTATGGTAAAACAAATAAAATGAATAATAAGAGTGACAAAGGCTCAATATGGGTAAACGAAATTATAACAAGGAAACATTAATTATGAAAAACTAAACATAAAGCATGGGTACAAGTAAGAGTGTAAACAGCTTGCCTAAGCTTTAAACTCAAATATGTAATTAACATAAAACATCTCGAGCTCACATTGTCGACCCACTTTAAGCTTCATGTTTAAAACCAGACATGACTCGTCAGATTATATAAAAGTTGAGTTAAATTTGAACAGTATATTATCTATTAAACATGCCCAGTTTTTATATATTTTTTATACATATGAGTTCACTTTACACACATAACATAATATATTATTTACTAGTTTATATAACTAAAATTATTATATTTATGTAAATAGTAGATAAAAATTTTCCTTTCGAAAATAAATGTGAATAGTACACTCATTTAAACGCATCAACAACCGCCCCCGCTTTTTTCGTTAATGATGTCAATTTTCGGCTCGGTAGTGTAACTTTTACGGTCCGGTAATAAACTTTTTTTAATAAATATAAAGTCTCCCCCAATATATGATTCAAGCTCCGCCATTATACGTCTCCTGCCCTAGTCTCGGCTCGTTTAAATAGACGAATTATATTTTAGTGGACAATATATAAATACTCATTTAATAACTATAAAAATTACATCAATTGGCTAATAGTGTGGATCAGGTTTATAATTGATCAAACCCATAGACTCTTTTAACTATAAAATTTGACTACAAACCCTTCATCTTCAACCTAATTTCCCTCTGATTGCTGTATGAACAAGGTACTTTTTGTTTCTAATTCACTAATTCTTCCTGCAAAACTATCTCATAAGTCATGTTACAAAATCAAGTGCAAATGTTTATGATGTTTTAGCTTCGGATAAACTAAAAGTCTAAAACCCTAGAAACAAGATTATTACAGATTAAACCCTTGATTCTAGAACATCGTAATCATTGTTCTTATTGTGTTAAAGATTGTGCCTTTTGAAGGTCGCTGATGCACGAGTGAGCTTCAATTTGTTCATCCTACACTTCTCAAGTATGTATCATGTTTGAATCTGGCTATTTAGGGTTTAGAGTCACTTGTGTTATGGTTTAAGTTGTTACTTGAGTGATTAATTGTGGCTTCAATTGTTACTTGATGTGGTTCTGTTTTCTTCATGTATTCATTTGTGATTACCAACCTCAATCATGGAGCTGATTGAGTTAAATATGTAATAATCTGTATCAAAACCCTAAAAGTAAGGAAAGTTATACTAGAGTAGCAGGGTTAGATGGTAGTCATTCATGAAGGGCATCTTCTTTATTGGGATTAAAGAAATCTAAGGTGGAATAGTGAGTAGGCTTGTGGGTTGTGCAATGGGTCAAAACTTGCAGCTTTAGGTTATGGTTGCATCAGGTTGACCCGAAGCCCTTGTTGTCCTAAATTTAAGTTCTTTTACATATCATTAGTGTTTGAAATATGATTAACAAAGTTATATCACAAGAATTTAATTTCTTGAATGAACCGATCTAGGAGTTTTTTCCATTAAAATCACACTTAAGGGTGACTTTCAAGTTTCAACCCATTGTTGACCTATTTGACCATTTCTTTATAAAGTATTTATATAACTATTAAATTAACCGACTAATTTTAGAAGTTGCCACTTCTATAGGTAACTCTTTCAGTTCTTACTGCAAAACAACATGGCAATGCACAAGGAACAAGTATCATGTTACATTTATGTTCTTATTCATGATTTAACTAAACTATTTTTATCTACATAAAGAATATTACATATTTTCATAGATCTCCATTATCAATATTCTTTCAGCAACTCACTCAGTTTGTTTTAACAGGATCTTAATGGTTGAAAAATCAAAAACATTATCAGCTTAGAGTATGGACCACCTCTCGAATGCTTTTTCTTTGCTAGAAATGGATGTCGAGGATGATAGAATAGAGACACCCAGTTCTGCTAACAATCCAGAGAAAGCCAATGGTGTATTTGATTCCAGTATCAATGGTATATTTGATTCCAGTATCAATCTTGTGTTTGCACATCCCATGAAACTTTTCCAAAATCACTTCATCTTACCACTGGATATTTGTTCTTTGACTGAATTTAAATTTTATGGAATATAGAAAAATATAGTTACTTACTTGTACATTTTGTTTGGTGATGTAGGTGACTCTCAGAAAGAAACTGACGGTTATAAAAATGTGTTAGAAGGAAATTACAGGTTGCCTCTTGTGTGGATTGACTTGGAAATGACAGGTATCTAATTATGGCCATTCTAAAGACAAATCGCATGGACTATGTTAAGTTACTACTTACTATCACTTAACTGTAAAGAAATGCATATAATCTTATTACTCATGCTTACTGTGCACATGCAAGCTTCTCTATACTTAATGGCTAATAAGTTGATGGTTGAAAACCAGAACAATTAAGCTGACCAAATTTGTATGTTCAGGATTGAATATCGAAGTAGATAGAATACTGGAGATTGCTTGTGTGATCACAGATGGAAAGTTGAACAAATCTGTAGAGGTAAGTTGATACACTCTTGGGGGTTTCTGTCATTGTAATTTTGTTACTTTTGTGTAATGTTAATACATAATAAGATGAATGGTCTACAGAGACTAAAGAGATTTGGTTTAGTTTTGTCCAGATTGTTCATTTTTTTGATTTTGGGTGCTTTTATATCATTTTCCCTTGCGTAGTCCCGAAAGGAAGTAGTCAAAAAATACAATCACACACACGCACATTCATGTCTCTGTTATCCTTTCGTCTCCAGTTTGAAAAGTGTGGGTTCTGTTGGGGAAAACTAGGGAATGATGTTACTCTCCTATAGCATGCTTGCATCATACACTTATTGTTGGTTATTTTTTTAACAAAGAGGTTTATGGGTATTACCCACTTCATGTTATTCCCTTATACTTGTATGGAGAAACCCCCGTTTCATTGACCTTATTTTTCTAGCTTAGTTTGTGAAGGCCATCATAGTAGCCATTTAATTAGTCACTGGATTTGAATATATATATTTTTGGCTCAGGGTCCTGACTTGGTTATACATCAATCAAAAAAATGTCTTGATGAGATGGGAGAATGGTGTCAGAGTCATCATGCAGCAAGTGGTAGGAAGCCTATAGCTTGTTCTCATTGAAGTAATATAGTTCTTGCAGTTTTAAGTAAAGATTATTTTTGCCTAACATGTCATATTATGTATAGGTTTGACGGAAAGAGTGATCCAAAGTACCATTAGTGAAAAAGAAGCTGAACAGCAGGTACTTCGAAACATTTTTGGTTTCTTTTATCTTTCAAAATAGCTCATACGCATTATCCAGGTAATTACATGTCTACATAGGAAAATAAATATATAATAGTAAAGAACTGCTTAAGATTGTACATATTATAATCCTAGGGCAACTTCTATCACTCAATAGTGATGTGGATATTTACATATTCTCTGTATTCTAAGTTGTTCTTTTAGTTTACTAGATATGTTTAACCTAAGTCGTTGACTGTAGTAAAATGTCTTAATTACTCTTCGATAAGCACATAACAGGGACATTCTTGTAGACCAAAGTCAAGATTATTAATATATTAGTTAATTCCCATAAAAGTATTAAATAAGTAAATGGTGCCATTGATTTGAAACACCCACAAATTGGAATTTTTTGAAATTATTTTGGGATGGGACAGAGCCAGTAACAGAAGCAGTGCATGGATCATGATCTAGTTCCTTGCTTTCCTATCTTAATAGAGGAAATGTTTTGCAGTTCCTTGAGACACTACTTCGAGTGCTACTTTTGATAAAACATGCAAGTTTGGTTATGGGTCATTAGTTCCAGTGCTTCAAACTACCCATGCACTGCCATCCCATGCCACATTTGCTTATGGGTTTACCCCATAAGTCCTTGGATCATGCACTATAAACCAGACCCTCTCATCTCATGATCTTCTGTGTTGAGTCTTCTTAAGTTTTTCGTTAATTTTCCATAGTAAATTATAGGCAGTTTAAATGCACTGTGAAATTTTATTTTAGTTATTGTGTTTTCAATGATCTTTTGACAAAGTGGGTTATTGGTAAAGGCGTGAATCGGATGGCATTTACATATTTGAACTTTGTACACTGTAATCCTTAGTAGGTTCTATGTCATCATCTCCGTTTGAGGTACATAATCATTAGGTCACCCATCTCTTCTAAACCTGAAGAAATACCCCTAACCTTTTCATTTGTCATCTTTAAGATAGTCATGTCAATTTGCTATATACCAACGTGTTCATCTAGGTTCAGTAGTCAATAAGCACACAATTCCTACATTTGAGTTAGTCAATTATAAAGTTTGGGATCAGTGTCTTATTACCTCTAAAACTGGTTTTAAGTACAAAGTAAGCAAGTGGCTAGAATCAACTAAAATTCATAATAAACATCCTATATTAAGGTTTCATGTACTGCTGCTATATCACATCCATTCTGAGAACTGTTGTCAAATATCAAATAATAGCTCATAGTCGTGTTTGTTGCTTTTGCTATGGTGAAAGCTACTTTTTTTGTCTAATTTTAGATTTTTGGTAGGATAAAGAAAAAGTGGTGATTTGTACCCACTGGATTTACTAAATACACCATCAGATGCAACACCAATGGCATATAGGACAACTCTAATAGTACAAGTTGATGGTGAAACTAGTTGATGTAGTGGTGTACAAATAACCCCCAAATAGAAAACCAGTCTGGTTTTTTTTTCCTTTAATTGAAACCTGATACTTTCTGCAGGTTATTGAATTTGTCAAGAGACATGTGGGCACATACACTCCTATGCTAGCAGGAAACTCAGTTTATGTTGATTTTATGTTCTTGAAGGTAAAGGAATAGGTAGTTATCAAGTTTTTAATATGTCATGAGTCATGACTGAGAAGATATATGAAATTGTAGAAATAGCTTCTTTGATATTAGAGGTCGAAAAATGGGCAAGTTGGGTAATTGGTTAGAACATATAATTATTCTGCAAGATCGGTTGAATTGACCCCGAAACACAATTTTTCTCCAAAATTGTTTAGTGCTTTTAGATATATTAGTCTGTGGAATGTGTATACAAAGTTATATGATCATAATAGTGATCTAGTTTTTTAAATGAACTAACTTAGGAGGTTTTTAAGCATGAAAAACACATTTGGTGACTTTTACAACTCATTCAACCTTTTGACAAATATCCTTTAAGCTGTATTTACATGTTTGACCTTTTAAGGATTAAACATATTGATGTAGATCAATTGTTTAACCACTGTTGTTAGCCATACATCCAAGTGCTACTTCTACAACACAATCAAGAATTGAAGGCATGGATGAGCTGCAGCCAATTCAATTCATCTTAGATGTGTAACCCTTTTGTTTGTTATTTTACTCGAGTAAAATGAAGTTAACCATTTTTATTTTTTATTACTTTGCAGAAATACATGCCTGATTTGGCTAGTCTTTTCTCTCATGTAGTCGTTGATGTGAGCAGCATTAATGCCTTATGTGTCCGTTGGTTCCCAAAAGGTATGTAAACTTGCATTATTTGTTTACAACTAATTTCTTATATTTACATGGGCTCATTACATTTAACTAGCATCCATGATTGTTCCAACATAATAGTTTAGCCAATAAATGAGTTAGTGTTGCCCTGTTTATTTATTCAATATTATAATCAATGTATTTGTTTATTTCTAAGAAAATGCTACTTATTATCATGGTGCAAATCTTTAAATTATGGGTTTCAACGTATATAGTTGCTGTATAAATTGTTCACCACTGTTTGTATTACAGATATTTAGTGACCCCTTGTTAAGTTAGAGGTGGCAATTTTGACTCATTTACTTATTAATGGGCCAATTAAGTCCAACTGTTTTTTTTACTCTATTTGATTGGCCAAACCCACTCATGAGGGTTAAAATATCTATTTGATAGCTTTTATTGTACAGATAAAAAGAAAGCTCCAAAGAAGGAGAAGAAGCACAGAGCCATGGATGACATCAAAGAAAGTATAGCAGAACTAAAATACTACAAGGAAAATGTATTTAAATCACTCAAGTCTAAGAAGTAAACATCAAATATGAGAATCATGTATGATGCAAATTGTGATTTTTTGGAAGTGGAAACTTCGGGTCATAACTGGTCGAATAGATGGTTTATTAACTTTAAATATCATTTTCCTTTTGAAAGTAATATATAATATTGCAAGTTAATTTTTTTATGATTAAATATCATTTTTTTATGAAGTATAACATAAATCTGTGTAAGAACAGATCTATGTTTTATAGAACATTATAATACCAAATCTTTGTATATTTGCACCTTGACCACTCATCTTTAACACCTTTACCGGTGACCATCACCCTATCACCATCATTCAATTCTACCTTCCACCAACTATTATCAACCGCACCATCCACCTTCACGTGCTGACGACCTCGACCATCCTTGGGGTCGAAACCCACAAAATGAAAATCCTAAACTTTGAAATCCCACAAGTGACAAAAATCATACACAATATGAAACAATCCGGAGGTCAAAAATATGTTTTAAAGGAACCGTGTAAAAATGTTAGAATGTAATGACTTATTTGTTTGATTCTTGCTACATTCTATTATGTTTATGTCATAAGTATTACATATATTTTGTTTTAAGTTATTTCATGCAAAAATATTATAGTATATTATTGCCCACAAAATAAAGAGATTATCAAAGTTTTTAATGGAGCCTATTAGTAGTTAAGAGGTGGCCTTGGTGCTAAATGACTAAGAGATAACATCTTAGTGGTATCTATTAATCATTCAACATTAAAGTTACCTTTTAATTGTTAAAAGACTATGAACCAATAAGTAGCCTTTTAACGATCATTAAGAGACTACCAGACAACCTCTAAAGGAAAGCAAGCATCAAAGACTAATAAGACTAATAAGACTAATAAGACGTCTTCTCAAGAGATTGAGTGTGTAGTTGGGTACGCAACAATAAAAAAGCACCAGCTAAGAAGATGTATCTTGTCTAGTTCTTGTTCTATTGATAATGAAGCATATCTATATTGCTTTAATAAGATCCAAATACATGATCATAATCAAAATAATACAAAGTACGAGTGTTCTTCGTCATCCAAACACCACACGTCGCATTTTATGAAAGGAAGAATGCTTGATTTAAAGTGTGTGAACACGGCTAACTTCCTTCACGGTTTTGATCTTCATGTTGAGGGTTCAGTCACCTTGAAGATCTCATAAACAGCTGAAAAGTCAAGATCTCCTAATCCAGTGCTTCTAGCCTTCTTGAATGCCTGCATTTTGGTGATAACAATAAATCAATAAAAAAGAATTTACGTTCATAAAAACCTCAACAATCCTGTACATTGATCTAATCTCGTTATGATAAAGTGTAGAGATGACGTGATGGGCGGGTGACGCGGGTCAAGTTAGGTTAGGTTGGGTTAACTAGCAAACACCTTTTGAATTTATAAAATTATGTGTAGGTGATGGTTTACAAAACTACAATTATTCTAAGAGCGAGAACCGATCAAAATCGTTCATTTGTTATTAAAAGTTAAATGAATAGGTAAATTTGTAAAAGATCAAATAATTTATGTATCAAATTAATTGATTTACTTACTTTCTCCTTGGTCTCTTGCTCATAAGAAGTTCTATACATGTGTAGATAAGAGAATTATAGTAAATCTACACATGTTTAGATGTCCATAATACTTTAATGCATATTAATTTATGCATGTATGCATTTTTCAATTAAGCATATTGACATAAACATGATGTATTTTAGTAGTAAAATCTTGGATAAACACACAAATAAAAAAAATGATTTAAATTGGTTCTGGCAGTTCTTGCTATATTTGTGATTTTGAACCCGCCCATGTATATACATAATGAACACCATTTGAATACTTATTAAGTTGAAGTATACAAGAACTCAAGTGAATTCTTATTAAAAAATTTAATACTATGTTGGTATGCATATATTGTGCACATTTGATAAACATAGTGAACCATGGCGGAAGAGAAGCGGTGAATGGTTACCTCGTTGGCTGCAGCTGCCACTGGCATTGATACGGCATTCTCGTCACCAAGGGCAAGAGCTAATCTCATGTCTTTTTGTTGATGTTTCAATGGAAATGCAGGACTGTAATTGTTTTGGATCATTGAAGGCCCTTTCATTTTGAACATTGGATTAGCAATTGCAGCAAGATCCTGCAACAAATCCATTTACCACAAAAATATATAAGTGGTTGTTTTTATTGAATTTTTTTGTATTAATAATTAATGAATCTCTTACTTTATTATTTCTGAAAACTTTACTTTATTACTTTTCTCCAAATGATAATTTGCAAAAAAGTAAATTTTTTTGTTTGTAAAAAGATTTAAAACCATGAAACTTCAAACTATATTACATTTTTGTTATCTTACCAAGACATCCAGAAGAGTTTTAGGACTAAGTCCACTTTTGTCAGCAAGTACAAGTCCCTCTGAGAAGGCATTCATCATACTGCACAAAAACATAATCAAATAACCATATAATCAAATAACCAATTAACCAGTCGGTTAAATATACCTATAGCTAGGAAAATTTACACTGATCTAATAACCAGATAATCTTACATGGTAGGGCAATAAATTATCAAGATCCTAAAGGGTCTGTATGGTTGGACCGTTAGACAGAATGGAATGACAAAGGAATGGACAACTGAATAGAATGACCATCGCATTGCATTATCATGTTTGACTAGAATGATGAATGGAGAGTTAATCATGTATGTTTTTAGATACATGTTTTTTTTGTATTTTATTTTATATTCTTTTTCAATTTTTCATTAAAAATGACATATTTAGAAAGACCGAAAAACATAAATATTTCTTATATTTTTAAGTATGAAAAAATTTACGAAGCCCTCAATTAAGATTATATAGAAAGTGTTTGTAGTTAAGTTGACATTCCATTCCTTGAAGTAATGAGGAAAAACACTACTTTCCTAAGGAATGAAAATCCTTAAAATGGAAAGAATCACACTCCATATAGAATGACATATTCCACTCCATTCCTACATGATTAACTGGTCTGTTCCATTCTACATACCAAACACTATCTAAGTTATCAAATTATAATCATACTTCTTTTTTTTTGCAATAATCACTTCGATGACTAAAGTTATAATCAAACTAGCATGCGTGTCCTACATGGTTAAAGACTATAGTTTAAAGTTCTTAAAGACATTTTTACTAGTCTCGTCTTCAACTATGCTCCCATTATGCAAAACATAGTGACATTTGGAAAAAAATAGATCCCAACTTAAAAACAATTTCTCCATGAAAATAAATACCTGCCCATAATCATATTGACAACAAGTTTCATTTTTGCGCCGTTTCCAACCTCTCCCAAGAAAAATGATTTCTTCCCCAAAACGTCAAATGCAGGAAGAATTGCATCATACAGTCCCTGCAACCACACAGGTGCACACAACGTTATTGAATAAAAATAATTTAAAAATACAAATCTAAAGTTGGTATTTTAAAAAGAGCAGATCAAATGAAGTGGTTTTTTGACCAAAATGTTATGCCACATTCCACTAACAAATAGTTAAAATGTGAGTCTTTGACTACAAGTGTAAGTCACATGTGGCATGAAGTTTGGCACTAAAAAACTAGAGGGGGACAATTTAAACTACAAGTGTAAGTCAAATGAATCTTACATATACCCTTCATGTTTTCAACAATTAATAATCATTACATTATTACTATTGATTTATGTGAAAACGGGTCAGTTTGGGTTATGTTTTATTTATAACAAATGGTTGAAATTAAAATAAAACTAGAAAGAAAATGGGTACAACAGTTTAGAAGTCACATACTCATTGTTTAAAGCATTCAAAATACTAGAAAATTGAATCATTATCTAATAATAGTTTCTGAAATCACAACTAATTATTTATTGTTAATAAGATTGACAAATGAAAAAAGACTTTCAACCTGGCCTATTTTATCTCATTCTAGAAACTTACCTTCTCCCCAGCAGCAAGGATTACTAATTGTCCATCTTCAGCTGGTTTTTTGCTACCTGAGACTGGAGCTTCAAGAAAACGCCCTCCCTTCTTGATTACCGCCTGAAATATAAAAATGTCCATCAAAAGTGGCAAGCAGGTTGGGTAACGGCTCAATGCAGGTTCGCTTAAAATGTCAATATTGAAAACAGGTCAGATTGGGGCAGGCTGTATACCCTCTTTTGTCTTCTCTTTTTGAAATTTACATATACATCAACTTCTTTGATATACAATTTGAAAATTTATATCATTACAATGATGATAATTCAACTTTTTTGGGTGACTTCCAACTCTTTAAATCAGTTTCCAATAGTAATTTTTATTATTTAATTTAGTTTACCCATTAGAGCAAACTATATCCAAAACGGAAGTGATTTGTACACAACCAAATTACTATGTACACCATTATTCATTTATAGATTCCTTTACAGTTTGCAGCATATGTTGTAATCGGTGGTGTATTTAGTAAAGCTGATGGTGTTAACATCATCTCCCTACCACAAATTTTTTGATACCTTAATAAGTATATAGATTTTAAAAAGCTATAACCATTTGGAATGTCCCATTAGGTATCTAACAATAATGAAACATTGCAAACGACTATTACAGAGAGAAAACTGCAACTTAAACCTCGCTAATTTTTGAGGAAGTATCAGCATCAACTGTTGACATGTCAATGTAACCTTTCCCACTGCAAATTTCCTCAAGGATCCCATCTTTATCAAAAACCACCTAAAAAAGAAAGATGAGATTAATAATCAACCCTGATAATCAATTGCGTTAGGACACAAATTCAGAGTTTATATATGACAAACTGATATATTAAACACTAAATGGTCTACAAAAACAATACGGTTAGAATCTTATACTAACAGAAAGGGCTGCAGCTGGATCTGATAGCATCCCAATAGTGTATTTGCATTTCTTAATCATTGCTGCAGGACTTTCCACTACAGAAGCACCATGCTCTTTTAGCTCATCACACTGCAAAAAATAACAAAAAGGATAATATAACAAAGTTATTCTATTCTTGTTATATTAAATACAAATGTTGACCTTTCAAGTGAATTTGGAAAATTAAGTTAAAATATGTTGCTAACTTTGATTGCTTTTGATGAATAGCAAACTTATATGACTACTATTACATCTTTTTCATTCTCAAAAGCTAAATGAATGTATGAAGCTTTTAAAACTTGTCATTTCAAAAGATAGAAATTTGAGTTAATAAAGTTAAAATGTGTAAATGGTTTTAGTATCAAATTAAGTAATTAGCACTAAGACCCCATTTAACTACACTTTTTTTGCTGTTTTCTTCTTTAGGTTCATAAATGTTGTGTAAATCAGGTAGACATTGGTTTTCGGCAACCATTAATGTTTTCAGAAAACCAACATCAGTTTATAATCTTTTTGCAAACTTCATTATGATGCTTAGATGGTTACTTAATTAAAATATAAGTTAAATATTTGTAAAATTCTGTGTTTTTTAATGACACTTTGATATATTAAGCTTAATTGATCTTTAAAACAAAAAAGTAACAGTATTAAATTTTTATACCGACAGAAAGATGATAAAACACAATATCTGTCTTTTCTTATTCTAATTTCCTAAAACACAATATCTGTCTTTTCTTATTCTAATTTCCTCTTAATTTGAAGAATTGCTGCACAAATCTATTCACAAATGTGAAATTATCTACCTTTCACTAACTTTCAATCAAGTGACTATCCAAACATCCCCTTTAACTTCAAATTAACAAGAACTATTACCATTCAAAGAAGCATAAATCCAAACACTGGTCTTCAAATTAGACCATAATCATAGCTTATAACCATCAAAATCTATGACCATGAACTACAAGCTCCAAATAATCAAAATCAAAACTACAATCTAAACCATAAACAGTGTATTCCAAAATCAATTAACACAAAGACTCAAATGCACCAAAAATCCATCTCAAATCATAGAACAAAAACCTAAATCCAATACAATCTAATACCAACCCATCAAACCATCAATCATCGAAATCATCCAGTAATAATCGAAACAACAATTCAACAATCAACAACACCACATACCTTCGAAAGAGTGCGATTCCAAACAGAGACCTTGAATCCATGACGAAGCAAGTTCATAGCCATAGCTTTCCCCATTATCCCCATCCCCAAAAACCCAATTTCCTCCATTGTTTTCTTGATTATCACTCTTGATCAACTGGGTGTACACTGATCTTCAAAACCCTTCAATAAATCTTCAAGATTTGTTATTTATGTGTGTAAATCATCAAATATAGTAATCAATAATGCGTTCTTGCTCACTCACTTAGCCGGCAATTGAAAATATTATTTTGTTGTTGATTGCAATCGTTGCTATCTTCCACTCATTTTCTGTCTTTATTTTTGTAGTTTTCTATGATTCTTGATGATTATTGGTCCAGTTTTCTCTGGGCTTTAGGTTTTCCTAGAATTCTGGAGTTCAAAGTGTTGAAAATCTTATATGATATATACTATTGGTTGGGCCTGACATGATATGGTGTTATGGGCTAGTAATAGTGTTTATTGATGTTGTATTTGAGTATTCTTTCTAGAACAGTAAAAAAACTGGTTCGGGAAAAAAAACTAGTAAAAATAATTAAACCTGTTTCAAGAAAAACCGGTTTGGATCAAACCAGTTTCTAGTCTGACTCGAACCAGTTTGGTAGCCCGACACTCAAAACTGGTTAAACCGAGATTATAATCGGCTTAAAAAACCGGTTTACAAGCCGTTTCAAAACCAGTTTGAAGATTCTTTGAATAGGGGTTGGGGGGATGGTTCGGTCAAAACTGATATAAAAACCGATCTAAATTGATTTGGTGAAACTAATCTCAGGGAGTAGAATTGAACAACTGGTTAGCTTACTTCCTTATAAATAAAACCTAAAGTTTGAATTTACAACATAAGTTTTATTAATAACACGTTAATATAAAGAGAATCATGAATTTGCAATACTTCATCGGATGTTGTTGATAGTCATTTATGGAATTTGAATAAGAGTGCGAGCAGGAGAGATACAATATCAAATTGTTGTTTAAATCAGGTTGAGATTATGGCTTTTGAAAGCAGTATAGTTTCGGTTTCAAACTGTTACATGTGTAACTATAGGAGGATTAGTTTGTAAATTGTATATAGGCAAAGGGCTAAATTGTAAATCCTTAACAAATGTAATGTTAGTCACTAGAACGGGTTATTAGATCACTCACCGAAAATTTTTTATTTTTATCCATATAATTACACTAAAATTATTATATTTTCTCTATCTTTTTCAATTAAATAATATTTTTTATACACTTATTATTATTTTCTTCTCTCTCCTCCACTCACAACCACTTTAAAAAAATTTATAAGGATTGAATAGTGATTCTTTAAATATATCAATCCACAATAGCATTATCTCTCTCCTTCACTCACAACCACTCAAAACCATTTCATATAATTTACTAAACACACTCACATAATTTTACGGACTCCACTATGAGTGCTCTTATAGGGCTAGTAATAGTCAAGCAATTTGCTTGTTTTACGCTATTCATTAAATTCTTATCAAGAACTAGTCGCTATTAATGATTCAGACCGATTTGATATCATAAAAGATAAGTCAAAAACATGATTTTCTTTTCTTGATTTTCACAACATATATAATACAAAGAACTAACCATCATTAAATAGAATTGCAAGAACCTCATGAGTGATTGACTCTATCAAGTATAGAAATGTAATATTGGAAAATGGTCATAACCTGCCATTTAAAAGTGACAGTAAATTACAGTTTATCACTTCTAATGACGAGAGAATAGAATGGACAAATAAATAAAGTTGATAATTCCTATTTCATTATCCATTTTGATTATAATATGACAATAAAATGAATTATTACTTTGTGTTGTTTGATAGACAGAAAAAACAAAAAAACATTGTTGGTGGTGGTCGGGAAAGAACGGCGAAAAGGTGAATTGGGGGGGGGGGGGTTAATATGATTTGAAGGGGGATAAAGGGTTTTTTTGTTTGCTCAAAATAGTTATGCATAGCAAAAATCATTCAACTTAATAAAATGATTCATTAACAATCTAAAACTGATTTAAATTCAATCGCTAATATGACGACCATTTTTTGGTCACAAACATTGGTTGTTAATGCCCTTCTATGTAGCTTCAAATGCAAAACATGTTATGAAAACACACCAATTGATCAACAAGAATTGAACGAATCTTATTAAGAACATCAACTATCAATATGAACAACGAATTTGATTACAACAGATTTCGGAAGAAATCTCACTGCTTCGAAAGAAAATACGCTCTGCTCACTGTGTTCTGTTCT
>BJCM01061800.1:0-25385 GCA_018326385.1 Flaveria bidentis
GTTATATACTTAAATATTTAAATAAAATAATATACTTGATTAAAATATTATTTAGTTATAAAAATATAATTAGTAAATATAAATTTAAATGTCAATTTATAGTATCATAAATAAATAAAATTTAATGAAGTGAATTAAATAATATCATATTATTAAATAATATATTAATAATGTTTATTAAATACATGAAAGAGACAAGGGCAAAAAATGTTAAGCTTTATAAAATTTAATGGATAAATTTATCATATTACCCCTAAAGTGTTTTAAAATTTTAATCAAATCCCTATTCTACCCTTTTTACATATGATTGCACTCATTTGTACATGTTGTTTTAAAACTTGTATTTTTGGCAAAATTACATCTCTATCCAAAGAGATGTATTATATAGTAGTATGGATAAAAATAAAACACACACAAAAATATATTCATAAATGTATTTTTTTATATTTTAAAAACATTATTTATTAAACATCTATTATAAACAGTTTTAAAAATGTTAGGTTTTTTAAACCATTTGGTTTCTTAAACCTCTCAAACTTTCAAACCTTTCATTTTTTTAATGTCCTTTTTTAAACTATTTGATTTTTTAATGTTATTTTAAAATCGTTTGGTCTTTGCCATTCGTCTTTTATAAATATTTCTTAAAAGCGTTTGATTTTCAACGTCTTTATAAAAATACTACATAAGATTTGGGAAACATGATTACTATTGTGTAAGAAAAAATAATATAAACCCGTAAACCCTTATATTATTTATCATTTGATATTTTTTTATAAAATATATTAATTTTTATAGAACTTCTACAATTACTTATTACCTCTATATCTCAAACAAACTTATCATTATTCACTTATCAACAAAATATTCATAAATCTGATTATAAACATATACATATTTTATAATACTTCGAACATTAGGGCTTGTTTTTCTTTCATAATCAGAAACAATCATGAACCATTTTACGAAAACATAAATAAAAAACATCATTAAACAACTCTAATCTCTAAAAAGGTAACATGAAAAGAGAGGGGGTGTCGGTGACATATTCAGAAATGTAGGGGCGAAAATAAAATTACAAGCTTATAAACAACTGGTGTATGATGTATGAAGCAAACTTTTCAAACTAGCCGTTACAAACGCTCTCCCCTTTGTCTTCTCTTAAACCCACAACACAAATTGTTTCCTAATTGATTTGCTTTGATAATCGATCTTTCTTCTTGTAAGAATGTTCACAGAAGGGTTGGATGAAAGTGCACTGAACTGGGTTAAGCAGGTATGTCAAGTTTCGATCATGAAATTGCTTTAAATCGAGCTCAATTGCGTGTTATATGTTTGTTATCTTGATTTGTATGCATATATGCTGAAGTTTTTGTGAAAGTATGTGTGGATTTGTATCAATGGTATGCGTTTTACTTGGTTTTTTGGAGGATAGAGGTTTGAAATTTTGAATCTTGAATGGTATGTAGCAGGGGTCTGAGAAAGAAAGAATACTTATTGTTGTTTTATTGGTTTTAGATTGTTGATCATGTACCCACAAATTATGTGTTGATTTTTCTTATTGAAAGCATGCATTTATGCATATTTTCTTGATGTGTTGTTATTTAAAGAACTGAATCTTGAATGGTATGTAGCAGGGATCAGCGAGAGAAAGAACAATTATTATTGTTTCATTGTTTTTAGATTAATGATAAGATACCCACAAATTCATGTTGGTTTTTGATTCATCTAAGCATTTGTTCAATTTTCTTGATGATTTGTTATTAAAAGAAATGAATCTTGAATGCCATGTTGATTAAAAATCATATCACTAGCAGTGACAGAGAAAGGAAGATCCTATTCATTATCGTCTTCTTAGTCTTTTTTTTTCTTTTTTTTTTGCTTTTCAGATTCTTGATCATACATGCCCAATTTCCCACATAAGTTTGCACAAGTTTGTAGAGGTTACTGATAGCATGCATATTGCCCATATGTGTTCTAGTAGAAAACTGAATCTTAAATGTTTACTAAATAAACATTCTTGGTTATTATTGATAGTATACCAACATAATTTGTTTTTCTTGGCAAGTAATTGCTTTATAACGGTAAGGTAAGTAATTGTTTATCAGTATTCAGATTCTTGATCATACGCGCAGATGACTTGTTAATGGGCATAATCATCTCTTAATTTCTTTTAGCAAAAATATTGAATCTTGAATGTTTTGTTGATTGTTGGCAGGGGTCAGAGAAAGAACAGCTTCAAGTTCGTTCACCTTTACGAGAGACTGCAGTTCATCATGAATACATGATTCCAAAATCCCCTCTTTCATTCAATTCTACAGCTTATAAATCCTCTAATTTATTACCACCCCTTAAATTCCATTCCAGCCTGCTTGGATCTCATAATCTTGAAACAAGCAGCTTCAATGATTATGAAGATGATGACGATTATGATGATTATGGTGCTCGTGAAGAGAGCGTGGGATCCGCTTCTGATGATATGGACTGCACTTTCTCTGAGGGAGAAGAGTTCAATGAAGATATCTTTAATGTTAATTTTGTTAAATCACCTAAACAAGTTGGACCAAACAGGTCAACTTTGAATAGAGGGATAATAAAAGATGATCTTTCTGTTGAAATTCCTCAAAAAACCAAAAGTTTTACTGAAACTGGATGGCATGGTGGAGCAAGCACACATCTTAGCACCTATGTAAGTTTCTTGATGTCATTTGCTTTCTAGGTTTATGAAGGTTGACTTCTGTTGAGTTTTGTTGACGTTTGTGATAAATGCAGGGTACCCCTATAGCTGATTTGGGAACTCCAAGTGCACCACCTATTTTTGAAGGCGTAGGACACATTGATGAGGTTGATTGTGAGTCAAGTAAAGAATCTTCAGGGCATTTAGGATTTGAACAATCACAAAAAGAGTTCAATATGCCAGATAAACTCACTAATGATGATAAACTTGCTCATGATGGAAAATTGGAGACCTCTGTTAGTGAAAGGTTAGATATTTGAACATGTGTTTATTTATGTTCATTGTTTAGCGCTTTTTGCATAATATGTTGAGATGATAATCATCTTATGCAGGGAAAATGACGCCATTAAGTCAATGCATTGTGGGGAAATGAATTTACAAGATCACGCACCTTATTGTAATAGGTACTATATCCATTTTCTTTTTTTAGCATAATTTAACATCACTTACACAGAATGTTGACTTTTGGCAGTAGTCAAAATCCATGGCAAACTTTAATAACATACGATGCATGCTTTCGGTTATGCTTGAATGCATGGGCACGAGGCTGCACAGAAGCACCTGTGTTCCTAAATGATGAATGTCGACTTTTGCGCAATGCCTTTGGGTATGTTAACTTATTTTGATGTTTTTTTGTTGCCTTTTTTATAATATTAATAGCCTTAGAAAGGTTTGTGTTTTCTGCTTTTCTTTAGACTACACAAATTCTTGTTGCAACCTGGAGGTTTTAAACCGGTTGCAAATAGTGTTACTGAAAGTACAGATAAAGCATGTTCCTTGAAGGTGAAGAAAGTGATTGGAAAGATTAAGGTTGAAGGTATGGTCTTTAACTTGATATATTAGAATACATGGTCTTTTAACTTTAAAAGTTCAAAATATTATGTTCTTTAACTCAAAACCGATGTGCATTCATTTTTGCAGTGAGAAAAGTAAGAATCATCCCACAAAGAAAACTCAAGGACACATACTCTCAGCAAAGTGCTATTTATATGCAAGCAGGAGTTGAGTACATTCGGCACGTTTCTTCACTTGTAAAAAGCAAAATCAACAAATTAGGACTGTCATCATTTTCACTTCCATGTGAAGGTTGGTTCTTTTTTATCCTAATAATCTAATCAACAAAAGAATATTAAAGTTTTCATAGAATATTTAGAATATCGTCCTGTTGCAGAACCAGTGACATGCTTATTGCACCTCAAAAGTTCTCATGAACATACAGAAACAGAATCAGCTTTAGGCATTTGCTTGAGGCCTGGAACCGGTGATTCCCATGACTTGTAAGTACCCAAAAATCAAAAAAATAAAAAAACTTAACAAATTTGTGTGTCACAGTTAAAAAGGATACTAATTATATGCTAACTTTATATCTTGTATGTGATGCTAGTTTCCCAGAGAATCAAGGTGATGCCCTTATGCTAGAAGTGCAGAGCGAAAAGAGAATTATCCAGGGTCGTGCAATTATTCCAGTGTCATCCCTACATGACAATCCTGTAAGTTTTAAGTACATATGATATAATAATAAATTAAAGTGTAATTTAATAATAAAATTTATGATGTAATTCATGGTATGCAGAATGATAGAATCAAATGGTGGCCAATTTATCATGAAGACAGTGAATGCATAGGGAAGGTTCAGCTTTCCATCACCAGTACAGTTACATCTGATGAAGCCACTCACCTCAAGGTTTAAAAAACTATATATATGTTTTTTGAAAGTTCATGTTGTAAGTTATTTTACAATGTTAATTCTTCTCATAATTTTGACAGTGCGGGCCTGTCGTGGAAACACTAGCCTATGATTTACTATTGGAGGCTGCCATGCGTGCACAATGTTTCCATGCGCGTAATTTATGGGTAGTTGAACCTTGGAAATGGTTGCTGACTGAGTTTTCTGATTATTATGGAGTTTCAGAATCATACACCAGACTCAGGTACTCAAATTTATTAATCAATGAAACTATAATCTTTATCTCCTACATTTGCCTTAATTTACATCATCGTACATCAATTTTAGGCATCTTTCACATGTCATGAACGTTTCTACGCCTATAAAAGATTGCTTAGAGCTCATTTATGAACTACTAGTACCCGTTATCAAGGCTAGAACAGAAAGAAAACTAACAAGACAAGAGGTATGGAACTTTAAAGTTACAAGCTTGATTCTTTTTGAAATTTAGACCCTTATATAATTTATTGACCTTTCGCAGAAAAGCTTGTTGTTGGACTGTGAAACACAAATTGAGAGTCTACTGGCACTTGCTTTTCAAAATTACAAGTCACTAGATGAAAATTCTTCTACAGGATTATCAGACATATTGAGTCCAATTCCAGAATCTGCTGCCCCAGCATTAGTGCCAGCTGTTCAATTATATACTCTTATTCATGATATACTTTCGCCCGATGGACAAGCTTTATTGACTAGCTATTTACAGGTGGATAATTGTGTGATTTTTGGGTTAATAAGTAGTGTTGTGTGGGTTTTATTTGTTTAAAAGTTGTGTGTTTTTACAGGCAGCAGCAAGAAAGAGGTGTAGGAAGCATATGGTGGAAACAGATGAGTTTGTGGCAAGCAATACTGATGGTTTTCTTATGGATTCTATTACAATTACTACAGCTTATCTGAAAATGAAGAATTTGTGTATAAATTTAAGTGATGAAATAAAAACAGATATCAAGATACATAACCAACACATATTACCAAGGTATGTACATGTATACCATGAAAAAAAAATCTGTAATGTTTTGTGGTAGAGGTGGAAATTTTGGCCCATTTTCTTTGAGTTGATTTGGGGCGTGTTTTATTTCAAACGGATCAAATAAAAAAATTAACTAGAGGGTAGCGGATCGAACACGGTTTTAACTTTGCGAAAAGTCTGTTTTCTAAGCATATGACCTGAATTGTTTCATCCAAAGAATATTGTCATATTCTATAGTAGATGTGGATATTTTGACCCATTTGCTTTTAGTTGATTTTGGGCATGTTTCATCTCAAACAAGTAACAAAAAAAAAGTTAGCTGGATTGGGAACAGGTTGAAAAGGGTTGAATTTGCCAAAAGTCTTGTAATAATATTGTTTTTGTAATCATAACTAACACGTCCATTGTTTAAGAAAGAAGAAAAAGAAAAAAAGAAAGAAAGAAAAAATTTAATGGACAAAAGATGCTAAGGGCCCATTCTGACCTGACCCGTTTCAACCCATACGCATATGAGCCTGTTACCCAAATTCTGTAGTATGAAAAATAAAAAAAGTTATGGTATTTTAATTTTGTATATTTATGCCTCTTTTTTCAGCTCCATCGATCTCTCAAACATCACAGCAGCAGTTTACAGCAGCGAATTATGCAAACGGCTTAAAGGATTTCTTGCTGCATGGCCTCCCTCAAGTCCTCAGCCTCATGTCAATGAACTTCTTATAGCAACTGCCGACTTTGAAAGAAATCTTGAGTCATGGAACATTAGGTCTGATAAATTACATCTCATTTCTTTGTGTCAATAAAATAATCAATCATATAAAACTCCTGGGAATTAAAAAAGCTACCATTTTTACGTTTCAGTGTACCTCAAGGTGGTGTAGACTCAAGAAACTTATACCACAATTACATTATGGTTTGGGTCCAAGATATGCAACTTTGCTTACTTGAGTCATGCAAAGCTGAAAAGATACCATGGGCTGGTGTAATTACAACTTCACCTTTTGCTGAAGAATTATATGATAAAATTAAAGAAATGTTGAGTGAATATGAAGTTGTGATCAATCGATGGCCACAATACACGCTGATCTTGGAGAATGTAAGTTATAATGATCTATGCTTTAATTCCAAACAAAAGTTACATCTATTATAAGTTTTGATTCTAAATGTTTTCATCTTACACTTGAAAGGCGGTTGCAAATGTGGAAAGAGCAATCATGAAAGCACTTGAAAGACAATATGTAGATATTTTGACACCTTTGAAAGATAGCATTCCCAAGAGGCTTGGAATACAAGTTCAGAAATTAACAAGAAGACAATCACATGCTCTGTATACCATTCCTAATCAAGTGAGTTATAAAATTTATGTTAGTTATAGAAAGATTATTTAAAAACATAGCTTACGATTTTATTGGTTTTGTTTTTTGGTAGCTGGGAACTTTTCTAAACACCATCAAGAGAATTCTTGATGTTCTACACTGTAGAATAGAAGACAAACTGAAGGCATGGGCATCGTGTCTTCCGGTCAACGGGGATAAAAAGTCAACTTATGGAGAGCAAATGAATGCAGTTACTGTCTTGTTCAGAACAAAGTATAAAAACTACATGCAGGCTGTGGTGGTCAAGCTGATTAGCAATGTAAGTAATAATAAGTTGATAAAAACCGTTCCTTTCTTGAAGATACTGACTAATCAATAATTCTTTTACAGATGCAAGCAAGTCGAAGCACACGACTTCAGAGAATTCTTGAGGAAACTAAGGAAGCAGATGGAGAAAGTGAAATCCGTGACAGGATGCAAGTTTTGAGTTCACAGCTTGTGGAATCAATATCCAACTTACATGAGGTTTTTACAAGTCAAATATTCATTGCTAGTTGTCGTGGTTTATGGGACAAAATGGGACAGGTAATTAACTTTAATCATATGTAATTAACTTTATCCATCATTTCTTGATTGTCATATACCCTTAAAAGAATGTGTTCTGATATACTTGAGTGTGTAATTTGTAGATTGTGCTAAAGTTTTTGGAGGGTAGAAAGGAAAACCGCGTATGGTACAATGGATCTTATTATGCTCTTGGAGTAAGTTGTGTAAACTTTAGTCTGTTCTAGGGATATTTTTTTTCTAGCAATATAACATGAGTTTATTGTTTGATTTGTAGGTTTTGGATGATACTTTTGCTTCCCAAATGCAAAGACTGCAGGGAAATGCGTTACAAGAGAAAAATCTAGAACCGCCTCGCTCAATTGTTGAAGCTCGGTCTATTCTTTGTAGGGATACTAACAATGCAGCAGATACTTCCACCTACTTTTATTAAGGAAGTACAAACTTAAAATTTCATTCTTTGTATGTTGTATGCCAATTCTTTTTTGTAAAGGGGTCATATTTATTCATATAAATAATATTTAATCAAATGAGATATATCTTGTTAATCATCTTGTTTTATTACTAATGCCAGATCGTTGTTATTGTTTGATAATCTTCATTTTTTCTTACTTATTTGTTTGCTGATTTTAGTCAACTAAACAATAAATGGATGTTAAAAGACAGAATGACATGATTAATACTGAAAATTGGATATATCTACATCCTTTTGTTTGTACAATTACTTAGTAGTACGCCATAATAACTACACCACCATGGAAGTCAAATACGAATATTACAGTCGTCTGTAGAGGTCAAGCAAACAGAACCGGTGAATGTGCTTGCTGCCCAATCGATTCAAAGCCCTCTTCTCCAGAATTTGCATATCTTCTGCAACTTTGAATTTTAGGGTTTATCTTCTGCAAAAAACCAGAAAAAAATCACTAATCGCCTCCAACAATAATTTAGAAGAAAAAATGTCTAGACAAAAGTCAAACAACAATGTAGAAGAAGTTATATAACTCACGTATAGATTCAGGATCCACATGTACAAAAAAACTTGCAGCAACTATCAAATAACAGAACACAAGCATTAGTCCCTTGAAGTAATTAGAGGTTCCATCCTGCAAACATAGAACAAAGTTTAGGTGCAAAATTGACCAAAAATGGCATAACATATAAAATAAAAGATCTGCTCGAATAGGGTGAACCTGCAACATGAAAGCCACTACCAGAACCGTCATAAAAAGGGTTGCAGTCTCAAAAAGTTGAAAATTTAGATCGAGTGGACGTCCCATGATCCACCCAATCACCACACAAAACGGTATCTACAATTACAGGAAATAAATAATAAGATTAGTATATTAATAAAATATTGGCGGTTAAAATATGCTACAAAGTGGACATTAATGCATAATGGTATACCGCAAACATAGATATTTGTGTTGACGAGCCGATCGCCACTCCTAAAGATATATCCTGCACACATGATATGACAGTAACAATTTTTTTAAAAAAATGAAACATGATTGTGTAATAACTAACATGTAACAAGCAAGTCCTTACAAGCTTATCTTTAACTGCAAATATGATGGCACTGGCATGTTCTGCTGCATTTCCAACAATAGGAAGTAGAATAACACTAATAAATGCTACTGGAATATTCATTGCAACAGAAGCACCCTGAAAGATAGAATCGTGTTTATAATAATATAAAAAGGATTCAAGAAATAGTTTTAAATAGAATGATTTGGATACCTCAATTGTGTTGACTAGATATTCAGAGAGAACCGAAATGAAAAGTGTCAAGATGCTGAGCCAGATAATGGATTCATACTTCGAAATATCGGGAGATTCTTCGTCATCTGAATCCCCATCATCTGGACTAGTTTCCTGGTATTTTTAACTCAATATTAGAAAAATATTATATTCTTATAACTAAAAGATACATTTGAAGGTGCTAATACCGTCTCTGTAGCTAACAGGACGATCACCAACCTCATTGATTGGGGTATACGAGTTCTTTTGACTAGTCAGCTCGAAAAAGATATATCCACCATATGCTATAAGCATTATACAACTGCTAAATCTTGAAAGTGCCAATTCTGATTTCCCAAAATGCAATTCAGTATGTGTGAAGTGGAGAACCGCTGGGAATAACAGACCCATAACTGCCATTAACAGCAATCCTGAGCTCATTACAGCATTTGACTGCCAAAAGGTGGTATACATTTGAATTTCAAGTTTTGGTCAATGATACAGAAATTATCAACAAGTTAAAAGTACTATACGGACCTTGTTAAACACTTGTTGTTTATTAGGATGAACAATTCCTCCACAGAAGAATGCACATCCAAGAACAAGCAACATGTTTGACAAAATTGACCCCAGTAATGATTGCTGTACAACACGTAGCATACCATGTTTCATTGCGTACATTGATATTATCAACTCGGTTGCATTGCCAAATGTAGCATTTAGAAGACCACCAACTGCAATTTCAGTTTGTAAACTACTAGTAAATATCAAAGCATAATTCACATAACCAATAATAACAACTTGCAAAAAGTAAAACCATTGAATCAGATTTAGAATGAACAGCTGGTAACAAACCTGTAGGTCCAGTGTAGAAAGCCAGCTGCCTGCATAAAAACAAGCCAAAACATCTTAGATGACTACTTATTACACTGATCAAAATCAGTCAAATGTGATCATAACACAATATTACATGAAGAAAAGATCTAAATAAGGTCATTCAAAAACACCCTTAATATGACTACAAAGAAAAGTGTAAAAGAAAATGAAGATAATTACTCGGTAGCCCAACCCAAACGTTCTGCCAACGGTATGATGCCCAATAAGCTCAAGATGAAGACCCAGCCCTGATACAAGATATGATCCGGTCAAAACAGGGATAAAAAAATGATCGAAAGTGCTATTTCGTAATTGAACCAACAACAATAACAATGATAATAAGCAAAAACTCACATGATGATTAGTCAAGCGATCAACCAGTATTGCTAAGGGGACAAAAGGTATAAGCAAACTAATCTTATCAGATAAAAAGGCAATCTTTATGCTGGTTACCACTGTCCTCAGAACATATCTTTTGTCCAAATTTTCATATACTGCTTTAACAGAAAGCATATTTCTTTTGGTTGATGCTGAACCCGAAATTCCCGCATCAGGTGGATCCATAATTGGCTTCCCCTCTATCGATCCCGTCTGTGAGAATTCTTATGTTAGACAGATCTACACATTTCTAGGTGCATAACAACAACAACAACCATGGACCATGATTTCATTATGGCAGTGGTCAAAAAGAGAAAAAAAGAGTAAAACTCACTTCAGCACATGTACTGAATCCTACCATCTGCAGATCATTGCATTTGCCCATTGATTCAATCAATGAAATTGACAAATTGACAAATATTCAGCAGCCAATAAGCAGAAACTTTATTGCATCTTCACTCAAACCTTAACTGCTCCATTGAAATCCAACCAAAACCACTCAACGGTTAACACCCACCAAAAATCTCTACAAAAAACCCCCAAATTCATCAACTTCACCACAAATATTAAAGCAGGCAATACATCAAACACCTGGTGGGCATAACTTCTTTTAACGAAAAACAGCCAAACACGGTTGATATTTCACATGGGTTTCTTAACACTTACGTAGAATTATACAAAGGGGAAGTTTCGAGGAAAGTCGGGACCTTTGATTGAAGTCAATGATTTGGGCTTAGTCGCAATAAATGTCAAAGAAATTGAATATTCTTTCTGCATCTGATGTTAGGTGTTTAAAGATCAAGATGGAAAAATGGTAGTGGTTGTTTGCACGTTGCTGTTGATGTGATGATTTCTTTAATTAAAAGTTTAAAGAATTGATTAATGGCAATGTGTCAAGAGCGTGTGGAGGAAGTGTAAAGAAGGGATCGATGGAAATTGCGTATGTAGACTTCCACCATTATCTTTCAAGTTTCAACTGCTTCAGTGCGGTTGTGAGCTTGACAAAATCTTCATCGATGGTCGCAAGATAAAGCTTTTACCTTTGTTAATGGTTTTGGAACTGGTATTTATCCCGCACTACGCTACGCAACGTGAGTTTGGTTGTTTTTGCGTTGTGTTATGTGGTGTGACTTTGCTCGTTATCATTTCTACTCAGAAAACATAAAGGCGAATACTGAGATCCGATAAAACCAATAACGGCAACGATAAGTACACTTATGACCGGTTTGATTCGACATGGAATAGCAGCGGTAATCATACTTACTGTAGCTTATATTACCAAAAAATATTCAATTTTAAATACAACTTTGTTTAGATAATAAAATATAAAATTGTATCGAAAAGTTGACAAAAAAAAACAAAAGAAAGTCATGCATTCCGTTTTTTTTGGGTTATTAAAAAGTTATTCGCCCACGCTACGCGCAGGGAGTTTGGTCATTATCGTGTCAGCTTGTTGAAACCATAAATGCGAATACCGAAACCGGTTTCGATAGTACCAATATTAGTAGCGATGGTTTTGCATCATAATTAGTTTGGTTTGTTATGGTACCGCAACAGTAGCTACACTTGTTATAGACTATAATACCAAAGTAATTACTTGAACGGGGTGAAATTTTATTTTCAAAAAACATATATCAGAGTGTTTATAAAAGAGAATAATAACTATAGCAGGCATTCAGTTTTCAAATTAACGAACAAAAATTATTCCCCGCCAGCGGGAGTTTGGTTGCTTCTCGCTTATGCTACGCGAAATGGGCTTGGTATTTTGATCTAAAACCATGAAAGTAAATACCAAAAAAGTTTCGATAATACCAATATCGTTATACAAACAACAATTTTTTTCACTCATAATTGGTTCAGTTTCATCATGATACCGCAACGGTAATGACACTTACTATAGCCTATAATACCAAAATAATACTCGATTTTGAACACAACCTTGCTTTTAAAATAATATATATCGGAGTGTTAACAAAGAAGACTGACACAATCACGCCTTCCGTCTTTTAGAAAATGTTAACGAACAGAAGTTATTACACGAAAATAAAACTATTAGAAAATGAAATGATTTAAAACGTAATTTATGTAAAGTGGGTGGTGAAAATGAGAACTAATAAATTGAACTTTTGTGATAAAATTATAAAAAACCAAAGTTTTGTAGCAACTTCTAGAACATCTAAAACTTCACTATCAAAAGAGAGAGTTTCTTAACGAAGCAATATAAAATTTTTCATGTGAGTCGGTCAGGTAGAGATACACATTATTAAATTGCATTAATCTATTAACAAACATACAATATCGTAAGAGATTAAAGAAAACTTACATTTTATAGTTGTTCACTGTTGTCTTTATCTTGTAAAACCATTTAATTACATTTTTGATCGAAACTTTTACAATAAAAAAACTCAATTTCAATGTAGCAAATGCTATATTTGTTCATATATTCATCATCCGTACCATCGCATAACTCTGTTTTCACATTCTTTATTGCAGAAAAATACTAATCGGATGCATATTTAATGTCATTTGATGAAATTATATGGGTAAAGTATTTTAATTGCAAGTTATTTTTTACAACTATTAATATTATTAATAGGAACTAACAACGCGCTAAAACATAAGAACAAGGAGTTTAAAAAAAATACACCAAGACAATCATTCTAAATTATCACTTCTGGCCTTATTATCCATTTTTCTTGTAAGTAACTACAATTTGTATGACCCATATGTTATGAAAATAGAAATCGCCTTGGTATATGGTATCATGGTGCCTCGCTATAATTAGGATTTTGCAACCATAGATCATACAACTACGTAAGTTCTATTTGTTGAAAAATACCAACTTATGAAATTCCGACCCTATGACTACATAAGGTTTTGGAACATAGCCTTCTTACTTGTCTAACTTAAAGTTTTATACAACTAAAACACACGACAATTGCGTGTTTTTATCATGTATCCATGTGATTTACATGACAATTTAATATTCAAAAGGGCACAGTTAAGGCTCACCACATGATTGTAGATTTATAGTTTGTTATCTTGGGCTTTGAGATTATTATTAGTTCAATTAGTGTTAGATGTTAAACTTTGAATTACATATCATTCAAGTTTCTTTAAAATGTATTAAGTTTGGGTAGAATATTAGAGTAGAAGATGATGCCAATTGCATAATACATATATAGAGTTGTTCCAGTAATTGTAGACACAAGTCAGTGTCAAGATATAAATATGCCCAACTTAAGACATCATATTTAATGTTGTAAGAATTTTTGCAAATTGTTCACTGTTATTTGACTATTTTACCCTGCAAAAATGATAAAATACCAAGTACAATAACTAAATAAATAAATTTCAATAACAATAACAATCAAATATTATTTAACTGATATTTTTCCCACCCCCAAATCATATGGTCTTCACCACAATTGGACTCCTCACATAATGCTTTCCATCTGACCATTTCAGTTGCCCAAACACATATTCTCCAACTGTCCTGCTCCTTTTGGACTTGAAAATAACCTTAAACATTTTCTCTTCACCAATCTTTGTAAACTTCAAGCTCTTTGGCTGCACCCAGACTGATAAACCAGCTAGTTTGAAGACTTTTGACACGTAGGTGCCTGGTGAACCAACATTCTTAACGGTTCGAGTCACTGTGACTGACCCGTTGAGGTTATGAACTGTGATTGATGGATAGTTGAAGTCTATGAGACTAATGTTCTTAGATGGGCATGCATAGGGTGTTTCTGAAAACTTTTCTATTTGAGACTTGGTGTAGCCGAGTGCACACATAAAGTTGAGGTAATCAGTTGTGGTCAGGTCATAAACCAGACCAGGGTCCATGGCTCTGTTTGGCTGTACATGTCCTGCGCCATAGCTAAAGGGTGTTGCTTTGATGTGGGATGCATTCGTCATTGGTTTTGCCTCATTGTCTCGTGTTCTCGCTGCATGATTAAACATCAGTTTAGGAAACAATTTGCTCTATATAATGTAAATCTAATTCATCGTAGTATGGTAATGAGTAAATGTAATCTCACCGGTGGTCATGATGGCGGATCTAATTGCTGCTGGACTCCAATCTGGATGTAGGGTTTTCAGAAGCCCAACGATACCAGAAACATGAGGACATGACATTGAAGTGCCCGATACACAATTATATTGAACTCTGCGCGTGTCAAAATCTTGATTTGTTGGTCCTTGTGATTCGGTGTAAGCAGCTATTATACTCACACCAGGTGCAGTTATATCAGGCTGAACATAATCAAGAAACGTAATGATCAATACATGCAAGAATGTAAGCCAAATGAAGGAGACTGCAGTCTGCAGAATATGAGTTATATAATGATAACCTTGAGAATCTGTGGGGTGATCATGTTAGGTCCCTTAGATGAAAAAGCAGCCATGAATGGAGCTGGTTTCGTGTCAATTTGAGTTGATGGATGTGTGATGTAAGCCATTGGAGCTCTTTATAAGTCAATACATGTTATAAATCACTGAATGTTAAAATAATGATAATGATAATGCAGCAATAACATTTGATGTATAGCTTACTTGGTGGACTTAAGATACTGATAAACAGCAAGACCATCGGTATAAGTGATGTGTGTTGCAGGTAAGACGTGAGGATCTGCAATAATCTCATTCCCTGAAGCTTCATTATTAGCAAGAATCATCCCAACCGCCCCAGCTAAAGCAGCTTCTTGACCTTTGTCAACCCGAGCATTATCTCCACGAAGGCACACTAGTATTTTCCCTTTCGCCAATTTAGGATCCAGTGATCCTGCCTTACAAAGCTGGCTGCAAAACAAACAAGGCTAAAGTTTAGCCACTAAGATGTAATAATCTTATGCATCATGACTCATTTAAGTATTCCTTACGCGTCGTTAGCATCAGCATTGGCAGCTTTAGCATCTAGAGAGCTTATAACTGGAAATAGCTTGTTTTTTGGTAATGCTTTAGCAGATAGACTTTCACCCTGAAATTAAAGATTTGTTAGAAGTAAGTAATGATTAATAACAATATTAGTGAAATAACTGACCTTGAACTGCATGTTATTGCCTAAAACCGCATAACTAGGGAACTGACGGTCCATGGTGCTAGCTCCAACTGTAATTTGCCAGGTGGCGACGTTTGATACGGTACCATCATCAGGACCTGAATTTCCAGCAGAGCAAACCACAACAATTCCATGCTTAACAGCATGGAAAGAGCCAATGGCAACACTATCATTAAAAAGGGGAACAGCATCACCACCAAGAGATACAGACAACACATCTACTCCATCTTGAATTGCCATATCAAATGCTGCTAATATATCTGCATCAAAACACTCGTTTCCATTTACGGGCGGGAAGCATACTTTATAAGCAGCAACTCTAGCGTTTGGTGATCCGCCTTTAGCAGTTCCATTCCCATACCCGAATACACTAGCATCTGATACAAAGTTCCCTCCAGCCGTTGATAATGTGTGGGACCCATGCCCTTCGTGGTCACGTGGTGATTCAAATGAGGAATTTAGAGGTCCCACCATAGATGCATAACCTTTGTTGAAGTATCTTGCTCCAATCAGCTTCCTACAATAGCAAAACAAAACATGAATAATTGTAATATGAGTATAGCATATTAGGCCATGCCACCTATATTAGCATGCAAAAAAAGTTTACTTAAGATGAAAATCATGTATTTATATAAAAAAGTTGAGCATGATATATGGTTATAAACTTATATTATTATTGTAGGAACCTGACCGATTACAACGGAAGCTAGCATCTGCACCATTTTGACAGACTCCCTTCCACTTTGATGGGATGGGTCCCAATCCTTCATCACTAAAGCTCTTTGATTCTGGCCAAACGCCTGGTTCAAAAGATTGAATAGAGAATGTAAGGTTTGATATAGTTTACTTGTATTATGCGTTCTGTTAAGTGTTAGCCTTTGAGAGTGAGTCAATGACTTGACTATAGTATGCTACTTTCCAATATTAGTCAATATTGACTTTTAGGATGTACTAAATACTAATCAGTATATAAAGGAAATAAAATTAACTTTTACTATCTGCGAATGATGGTTGCATAATAGAAAATTATAAATTTATACTTCATATATTCAAATAATAAAAAATTCTTAATCTTAGCTTCTGAAACTGAAACCATTTAAAATGCCAGTTCACTAACCATGTGCACTCATGATAGTGGCCAACAGATGAGAGTTTTGCAGTGTAAAAGACCGAATTGCTAGTGATCTAGATTGATTAAGTTTGCTATTCTATTTCAATAAATTATTGCTTCTTCATTGCCACCAATTAATCAATTGCCAATTCCATATAATGAGCAAACAGCCACTTTAGATGCTAATGTACAACTAAGCCATTCAAAAGTCAACGACCCCAAATGAAAGAAGCTAAAAGTTAACTTTGTTGGAAGAATATAGGTAATAATAAATAAATAAATAAAGAAAAATTAAATTTTGTGTTTTAGTCACCAAAGATGTTGTTTACAGGGTGTAAACTGTAAATTCATATCACAGTCTTCAACAAAAATGTTTGTTAATTGGTCAGCAGTAATAAACAAATAAATAAAAAATAACTAAAATTTGTGTTTTAGTTACCAATGCCCTTGACTAAAAGTGCATGAAAATGAATTAGAATGCTAACCTGTGTCAAGGTTTCCTATGATGATGTTTTCACCAAATCTTGCCTTCTTCCAGATAGACCTTGAAGAAATTATACCATTATCCTCAAGTCCCATAAAATCCCATGATCTAGTTGTATGCAATTTTCTACCCCTGTTCAAGAACACTGAAACTACCCCGGGATGCTCTGCATTGGATCACATAATTTAAAACACATTAGTCTACGGAACCATCAACGCCCTCAAAACGACATTGACATCACCATCAACTACTTACTGGCTATCTGGGCAGCTTCTTCATCTTCAAGTATGGCAGCAAAACCATTGATATGTCTTGTGTATGAGTAAAAGATGGCATCTTTGGCCTTATCTTTACTGTAAATTCAAGAAACAAAAAAGAAAATTCAAAATTGACATTGACATTGAATACTTAAAAGTACCATTCATATGCACACGTGGGAGAATGCATTACCTTCCCAAACAAGAGCCAAGAAACTCATAGTGACCGTCCCTTACGCGATCTAAATCAATGAGTGAAGCTTCAAAATTGTGCGAATGAGCTCCCAGGTACACAACATATGACTAAAAAGAAAAGAAAAAAGTGAGAAACTGTAATGAAAAATTCAAATTCAAATTTAAGTTTTAGTTTCATAAATTAACCAGCATTTGAAAGGCAATAATGGATGCTTACCCTTTTAGCAGCAAAGGTGGGTCTATGCAACAGTGCAGAAAAAAGAAGAAATGAAAGGCAAAGATAAAGAGAAGTAGCACTACATGCTGATGCTCTCATTGCTAAATGCTAATGCTTGACCCCTCTCTGCTACCTTCTTTCACAGGATAAATTATGAGCACATGAACATCCCTTTTGCTCAAACCTGGTTCCTATTTAAAGACTTCTGTTGTAGTACAACTTCAGTGGACTAAAAAGGGTAATATTCAAATGTTTTAATAAATATTTCTAACCTTTCAAATAATATTAAAAGAAACATTTGAGGTTAGTCAACAATGCTTCACTAATACCCACATGATCTCCTTAACCGTATGTACATTTCAGATCAAACAGGAGGTACCCGACCCGATATCTTCAACTGAGTGAGCCAATCTAGTACTCTAGCATGAGAAAGTCTTGGTTTTTGCTTGTGGGCTGGCTTCAAATCATAATAGCATTAATAATAGTCATATCTAATTATCTATGTAGTTATTAATCTTTAATGAGCACATGCTTAACAAACAAAGCCATATTGAGTTGAAAAGCATCTTCCTTTAATTATTAAGACATTAAACTATCACACTCTTATACCCTCTTTGCCCAAAATTCCAACTCTCATTCACCACAAAACTAACTTCAAACATATAACCACGAGAATCGCATAACAAACACTAAACCCACGTAAGATTTGCCCATACGTGATTTGGGTTAGGTGCAGATTAGCTTCATATAATCAAATCACAAGAGTTGAATTGATAGAGGCATATTAACAAACAGTTGGTGTGCACAAGAGAATATTTACAAAAGATAAAAGAAACAAACAAGTGGTGGTCCAAACGAGCATTATTACGAGTGGCGCAATGTTAAAAGGGGAAACAAGTCTTCTTCTTGCTTAGGACAAGATGACGTTGCAAGTGGCTGAATTTCATATCTTCTTGCACAAATCAAGAACTCCCAATTACAAGTAAATTAAGGGTGAAATTACAATTTCAAATAATACCCAGATATGATAAGTTTGTGGTTATGAAGAAAGATAGATTTATGTGGTGTATAATCTTGAAAAAATGCCACAATTTCCAATTAGGGTTCACATATAATAGTACAAAGTCAACGAAGATCCAAAGTTAAAGATACGCAAACGGCCGGAGATCGCTCGATCTGCCGTCCAGATTTATGTTGACGCAAAACTCGCTAATTATATTACTAAAACAATTATTAAACGAGGTAATTTTGTAAACGGCGAACATACAATACAATTTTGATGTATATATATTCTACTCTTTAAATCGATACATATATAGTTTCTATAGTTTGAATTTATAATTATGTAGAAAAGGACTTTACTTTATCATTAAAATGTCTCATTTGAAACACATCAAGATAATTGTTATGACAAAATTTATTTTATTTTATTTATCGATCTTAAAAAATCAATATGTTTTATATTCATGTTTTTGTTTTCGTATATCACAGGTGTATCTATCATAATATTACATGCTTGTTAATTTAAACCAAATAGTAACTTGTTATATAATTAATAAACTTATTTAACTCTTTTAGTATACTTTTTAACAAGTCATGAGATGGTGGATGTTTTTTCATGATATAGTCCCCGATCACTCGACTTTTTATAATTAAACGTACATCTTAACAATTATATAGTGGGCCATTATTTAACTGAGGTCAACTATTATATATGTACGTCACTTTTCAATGTTTTACGACTAAAAGCATCAATATTTTTTTCTTATTATTATTCTTATAATAACATTAAATATTATTATTATTTTTAATTAAATAATATTTTATTCATTTATCATTATATTTATTTTATTTCTATTCACAACCACTTTAAAAAACAGTAAAAAAATTATAGAGGTGGAATAATGTTTTCTTAAATATACGAATGAATAATATTTTTTTTTCTTTCCTTCACTCTCAATTATCATTTATAATATATGAAACACACTATTATAAAAAATCTTCTGTGATTGCTCTAACTCAAATATCCATTTCTCTTGAATTTCTTTAAAAAATATATAAAATATATTAACATACAAATATAGTGCATTTGCGTATGTGCATTTATAATCCTATAGCATATTAATGGGCAGAAAATTAATGTACATAAACAGTGTATGGTTAATTGGTTCTGCTATAGGTTTTGAAAAAAAACACTGCAATAGATACACACACATATATATATCGTTTAAAATGCAAAGTTAATTTTGTAATACAAAGTGTATGTAATATTTTGAGTCATTATTCTACTGAATTAGTGGTTTTGATAAAAAGGAGATAACAACTTATCAATATATTATATGTGAAAAGATTTAGAGGGGTAGATTTAAAATAATCTACAATTATTTACTCTTTTTAAATTTCTCATTCCTTAAATTTGTACAACTTTTTATACGATATTTTTATTTTTATTTAAATAACAACATTAAATAATATTTTATTATTTTTAATTTTAGTATACTAGTCACTATATGCACTTTTTAAATTGATATTTTTCAGAAAATCAAAATGGTGTGTGTATGATTCGCATGACTATTACGTTACATATGTATAAATGTCAGTCATGTGATGCGTCCTAATCTTTGTGAATGTGTGATACAATTATACGGTAAGATATATTTGAGGAGACAGGTGAAATGATATTCAACAGTTATATGATGTGTATGAGACCAGACATTGTTTTCTCAAAATGTTTGGTAATAACGATTGCACATATTGGCATTGGTCAAATTGTCCCGTTGGTAGGAGAGGTCAACACCAACATGTGACAATCAACATCCAACCATAATGCTTGAAGTTGTGACATCACACGATATTTGGATTTTACATGCGTTATTTGGTGTTGCGGGTCAACAATGATATAAATATTTTAGATCAATCGCCTATTTTTAATGACCTCATTGATGGAGTTTCACCTCAATCTTTATTTGTTTAAAATGAAGTAGAGTACAAGCATATATATTATATTGCTGATGGTATTTATCCGGGCATATTATTGTGTTTGTCAAATCATTATATGTCCTTAACGATACAACAAGAAACAATATTATTTCAAAACCCTTAAGAATCAGCAAGGAAGGAAATTGAGTGGGAAATCAACGTCTAAAAATAGGGCATATGGTGGCATTGGGAAATGAAAAAAAATGGAAACACATGTATACTTGTATTATATTACATTATCTGAGTTTATAGAACGAGTGAGTAACTTGATAACACTAGAAGATGACAAACCACCTATTATTGAGATCAACCCGTAAGAGAGACTAGTAAACCGTGTGATGATACGCATTAGAGAAACATGTGACAACCTTAAAGCCGATTTGGTTAAACATGTTTGAAAATATCATAATGATTGAAGTATTGTATCATTATTATTTTTCCAACTGTTACACACACGCTAGTGAGTGTAATCACACACACTTCTTTGATGACATCTACGTGGACTCACTATTTGGTCACCCTAATACTGGTATTACACATAGCCTAAACAAGTGTAGCAGTGATGTACTAGTTTAATTTAAGCAAGTGTTGGTTGTCAAACACTTTGTAGAACGATTTAGGAAGAGACACTTTAACAATATTTCATGACCCAAACAATTAACTTAATCTAAACTCTATCATTTTGTGATAAAAGTTTGGTATTAAAGGCAACAAGCTAGACAGTAATATGCATGAAAGATCATTGGTATCATTGTATCAAAGCATAAACTTCCAAAATTTGATGAATGATTGCAATCAGTTCTTATATACGGGTAGGATGATTGATAAGTGGTAACACTTCATTTTCCGGACAGTTAAAAGTAACTGATATGGACCCTTCAGTTAAAAAAAAAAGTCAAACATGAAAGCATTATGCACATCACTGTTTTCTACACTTTATCCTGTCCAACATCCACCCTCTACCCATTTCCCCCACTTCATTATTTTCTATCATGTAAAGTAAATCATTTTCTATTATTTTTCAATAGAGAGTATAAGAATATACATATATAAATGTATGTTTATGTGTGTGTATCTATGATTTATATTAGAGTCGGTTTTATACCATTAATTAAGTAAAATCGATGGCTAATATGGGAGGTGACAATTTTGTAATTTGATTGAAAGTCGGTTATGACCAGATGTTGACTTTTATCTACTTTCCTTAGTTTATAGAACATATATAACTTTCACATAATTCATTATTTGTTTTAATATAAGTTTCACTATAAAATCAATATTTTCTTTTAGTTTTGAAATTTAAATATAAAAAAATAGAAGTGTTGATGCAATATGTGTATAGTAGTGTATGTAAATCCTTTTAACAATGGTTCGTCTATTGAAGTGTCCTGTCAATACGGCGTATCTAACCCATACAATTATGTGTCCATGTGCCGTCACCACTACAAATTTACGTTTTCATGTATGGTATACATGTCATGTTTCGTTGGCTTTTTTAAAATTTTAATCTTTTTAAGCATTCCGACACTAACAACATTACTTGCACAAAATTTGTTACTTCTGCAACATTGAAGATTAATTTTAGTAGTGTATGGTTATCATAAGTAAAAAAATCTATAATATAGTAAAACTTGATGTCCATGGTGTGAGGAAAGTTAATATTCATTCAACAATAACTACCCATCTTGTTTTTTATAATCATCTTCTCACGGAGCCAATTAATCCAACTATAATCCCTGTGTTGATTTTCTTTTTGGTGTTTTCATTTCTGATTTCATTTCCATATGATGATATAATCATAAAAAGCATCTGTAGTTAATTATATTAGGTATGTATACTAATCCTTCTAAATTATAGCTTTATCCATGTGTCACTAAAATAATAACATTAACTATTTTTTTCCCTAAACCATATCCTGGTGGTAAAGTGTCACTTATATATTCAGGAGGTCGAGAATTGAAATCATACAATGTGTTTAATTACATATGTTATTAGTAAGAGTATATTAGAAGCGGTTAAAAATATGTTTTCTCATGATAAAATAACCATAGATATATTTTTAGTAAAGGTAAATTTACTAAAAGCAATGAAAAAACTAAATCTAATGATTGTTTACAATTTTAATTTACGTTAAACTACGTTTAGAAAAAAACATCTTAATAAAGACTTGGTCTGGAATTTTAAAAAAATAATTACAATTTTAATACAATGAAATACACCAACATAAATGATAATTATTAAAACAGTTTTTTTTTTCCTTTAATTGTGTTTCTTTTATTTTTTTATCCCTTTATTTTCATTTTCTTTGCATTTAACATGTATGTCTTACTACTTGTTTGCCATTATTTAATTTTTTAATTAATATTATACATTATGTTTGTTTTTATTATTTCTTTTGCATCTAGCTTAGGATAATATAGTTTAACTTATTTTTTGCTTTTCTTTCATGTATTTAAATTTACCATATATATTTTATAAATTACAAGTGGTTTAATTCTTTGAGAATTTTACAAATTGAAGTGAGGAATTCAGTATTTTAATTAATATTTTAGATGTTCAAAAGGCACATTCTAATAGTTAAGTGGTTTAGCCCACAACTAAAAGGTTGTTGGTTAAAATCCTTTAATGTGCTTGATGTTATCTTAAGAAAAACTTAGGATCGATTACTACCTAATGCTTTTCTTTTTTCTTCTTTACTTGAATCACATATAAACTATTTAAAGTATGATATTGCTTATATATTTTTTTGGCAGGTCACCGTTCTATATTATAGTTAAAAATTAGTTTTTTTATGTTCTAAATAAAGTCTTGATTTCATAGCATACGCTGCCTTAAGTGAAGTTTCTTATTTTATAATATATATTTTCTCTATTTTGAGCTTAAAACATATCGATAATAGTTGATATGTTAAAGTAAAAACCTGAAATGGTAACATGGACATACTAAGTTGGCATGCCAATAAAGTAAAACAAAGAAATGATGAATTTGTACACTTTGCATGATGGGAAAAAGGTCCATGATAAAATATGAGATCAATAAACATAGTTCTTCTATTAAAAAATACATGCATATATCTATACCTAAGAGTTTGGTTATATCAAAATGGAAATTCAGGTTAAAAAGCTTAAAGTTCATTTTAACCATTGAATTTTATTAATTTAGGGTAATAACATATTATAAGAAAAAGGTTGGTGGTTATGTATTTTACTCATATGCACTTTTTGTTGACTATTTTAAAAATCTTTCATATTTTTTCTTCAACATTAATAACTTTTTATGTTATCTTGTTTAAAATTACACAATACATAAAGAGTGTTTTTAACGAATATAGTATTGTTATAATATAATTTTTCTAAATATGTTTTCTAGCTCATTGTGTTTTCAGCATGTCATTGTATTTATCTGCTTATTATTATATTTTCTTAAACATCATGTGTTAAAAATGATAGGTTTTGAAAAAGAACTTACATAGCTCATACTTCTAATATATAAAATATAATAATAAAAAACCAAAAATAAATTTATAACATAAAAATATGAGTACATATAACTTAATTATGAAAATCTTGACACAATGAAATCTATCTATTGACACAATACGGTTTTATAAAATGATTAAGAATTTAAAAACATAATGGTGAAATAATTCAATTATATACTTCTAACATGTAAAACAAATAATAATAAAATAGATTTATCTTTTCATATACATTCTATATTTCTTTATTCTTTATAATTATTATTTTCATTTGTATCGTCACAAAGTAACTATTTGTCATTGCAACGACGGCGTATTGTTATCCACGTTTCAAGGTGTACTTTTTATTTGCATTTTGATGCTTAAACTGTTGCCATAACAATTTCATACGTTTTTATTGACGTTTTGATGCTTAAAATGAAGCCATAACAACTTCATATGATTTTTCTTTAATACTATCACATGTTTAGAATTTTATAAATTATATTACCTATTATAACTTTACAAGTACATCACAGAAACAATTGTTCCGAATAATCTTTTTCTTAATTGACCATCGGTGGTGCACGGGTAAGATGTTCATGTCATTTTTATCGGTGTGCATTCATGATAAAGAAGTGTTTAAATCATAATCCTAAGTTTATATATTATATAGATTTAAATAATATTTTATTTATATGTAAGGAATTGTAGTAAGAATCAATATGTTAAAATGTCATAAGAAAATCCGTCAGAGGCATCATAGTTAATATTGTGTTTGTCTCTTTTGGTAGCTTTATTCCTTTTAAGAAAAATATTATGTTAAAACAAAATAAATTTTATAAGTTGATAGTTGAAATATAAAACTAAAATGCCTTTTACCCGAGTATAAATCCTACTAATTTCGCATCATTTGAAGTCAAACGTATCAAGAAGAATAGAAGTATTAGATCGACTTCAACCTTTACCTAACACCATAAACCAAACCAAGTAAGGATCAAGCCGAACTCAGCACACATAAGGTTAGTTCGGATGTCAATAACGCTTTAAAAATAACCGGCCATTTTTAAAATACAAATCATGTATAGAAGAATAAAAACAACTGTAATATTCTGATATCTACAATGTCACAAGTAGCTTAATAATGTATTTAAGTTTATAATAAGCATAAATGCAAACCAAACTAAAAATATTTCATATTTTCGATGTTGCAAGTTAATAGACCTAATTATCAAATTCATTGTAGGTCTATAAATCGATTAACACATCTCCCCTAAGTAGTTAGCTAGTATAACAATATTTTGGATCATTAATATATCATAGTATAT
>BJCM01061801.1:0-27391 GCA_018326385.1 Flaveria bidentis
GATTCTTTAAATAATCTTGCAACAATTCACATGTTTACAGGCTCTCCACTAATCATCAAGAAAGCATATTATGAACACACAAAAATCAAGAAAACACACACTACTGTGTGAAAACCATGAATGTTTGTCACCTTCACTTGACCCCACCAATTTGATCTCCTAATTCTGTCCTATCTTCTCCTTCATCTTCTCTCTCTCCCTCCACCATCAAAAAGCCCCACCTCTTCTTTCACTTCATTCCAAATTCCTTTTGATATAACACACACACACACACCCCACTGTGTGTATGTGTGATTGTGTTGTTGGTCAGTTTTTCACTTTTCAAAGTTTCAAGAATTCAAGAAACACCTTTTGCCAAAATCCCCAAATAACCAAACGTTCAGACTTTCAAACACCCTTTTTGCAGAATCAAATTTCATCAAAGAACCCGAAAAGGGTCCGAATAAGATGACCCATTTGGAGTTCTTGAAGAAATTCAAGAAATTGAAGCCTTCTGAACTCGGTTGTTTCTTCATCAGTATGTGTTTTGTTCTGTCTCTGTGTTTCTTGGACTATCGGTCCGTGAGTCAAGGGTTCAGGGCTCGTGGGCACCGTGGGTTGGGTGTGCGGTTCGGGTTCAGTGGGTCGGGTCATCCGGGTCATCAACTGCTTGGGTTTCTTGAAATGGGTCAGGGTCAAAAGTGTGATATCTTTGATGGTAATTGGGTGTGGGATGAAAGTTATCCCCTTTATGAGTCCAAAGATTGTTTGTTGTTAGATGATGGTTTTAGATGCTCTGAAAATGGCAGAATTGATCGGTTTTACACCAAATGGCGATGGCAACCTAAAGATTGTAACTTACCAAGGTTCTAATCTATTTGTTTCTCTATATATCTATATATATATATATGTATATATATTCACATACACACACACACCATATGTGTGTTTTTGTGTGAATATTGAATTGGGTTGTGTTCAATTTGAATTGGGTAAGATGTGGATTCATGTTCATGTTTGCCAATTTTGGGGGTTTTTGTCACATGTGTTCTAAAGGGTTTTTGTTTGGACGTGAATTTTGGATTATTTCAATTTGAAAATGAAAATTCAGCATTATATAAGTTAATTTAACATTTAAATGAATATTGTAACTTCAAGTTTTGATACTAGATATGATTATATAATCTATTGTGTAGTTTAGTGACATGGGTAGTTAGGTAATTTAATTTTTATATGAATTATGAGTTTTATATTTGAGTATTGATTTTAGATAACTAGAAAATTACATTCAATTGCTTATTGTAAAGTTCATGTTAGGAGTATTTGGATGTGAGTTTTACTGGTGATTATCATACAATTTAGAGTCAAATGAATAATCATTTTGATACGATTTGCATCAATCACCATGTTATCTTACAATTGATAACCTGATTTTGACTATTCACTGTTCAGCATTAAACAAATCACTTTTATATCTCACATCCAAACATCTCTTATTGAAAGTTCATGGATGATATCTTTCTAATTTGGGGTGTTTGGACATATCTTTGAATGCAGATTTGATGCAAAAACTATGCTAGAACGACTGCGAAACCGTAGATTAGCATTTGTTGGTGATTCAATTGGAAGAAATCAGTGGGAATCCCTTTTGTGTATGTTATCTACTGCTGTTGCAAACAAATCTTCAATATATGAAGTTAATGGGAGACCCATCACTAAACATACGGGTTTCTTGGTGTTCAAGTTTGCTGATTATAACTGCACGATTGAGTATTACCGGGCCCCGTATCTGGTCCTGCAGAGTAGGCCGCCAGCTGGCTCACCGAAACAAGTGAGAACCACTTTAAAGCTCGATAAGATGGATTGGAGCTCTGTGCAATGGAAAGGGTCAGATATCATCGTGTTCAATAGTGGACATTGGTGGAACTCTGAAAAAACGATACGCGAGTAAGTGTGATTGAATCTTGTAAAGATAAAAACTGAAACTTTTGGTCTGGGTGACGCGTCAAAACAGGTTTGGGTTATTATAGGCTGGGTTGGATTATGTTGACCCGCAAATACTTTTCTTTCCCATTATTCTCGTTTTATATATAAATAAATAAGGTGGTTCTTATGATTACACAAAACATTATTATTACAACATAACTTAAATCTTTGATTACAATAATTCAGTAGGTTCTATGCTTTAAAAACAGGCTTTGGATGGCTTCCATCTCATCTTTTCATATGTGGCTAATTCTTTTATTTGACCCGTTGAGATAAAACATAACCCATAAGTAGACGGGTCAAAACAAGTTTGGTTTGAAACATGTTGGGGACATGTGGCTAATTCAAAAACGAATCGTTTATATGAATAATTAACGTGCTAATTATGATTACCCAGTTAATAATGATATAAATCTTTAACTAAAATGAGTTTGGAGGATGTGAACATTGAAAATATACTTTGGGCAACTTTTGACCTGTTAGTAAATGGGTTGAATTGCAACTTCTATGTTTTTGGAGTCTAACAATGTCGGAACATGTTAAAAACTGTTTATTTTGATTGTTTGATTTGATTTTGTGCTTCTTGTTGTGCTTAGGGGCTGTTACTTTCAAGAATCAGGAGATGTGAAAATGAATATGAGCATCGAAACTGCATACAGAAAATCAGTTGATACAGTTTTGAATTGGATAGATAAAGAAGTAGATACAAATGAGACACAAGTTATTTTTCGAGGCTTTTCTCCTGTGCATTTCAGGTTCTTGTTGCTCTTTTATTTCTTGAATGTGAACGGGCTAGGCGGGTTGGGTAATGGGTCAGCTGGGGTTGATCGAAATTGCTTTTTTCCAAAAAATTGTATTTTCTCGTTTCAAATAATTAGTTTGTTATATATGAATGCAAAAAACTGTATTATTTGTTTAGTACTGTGATTTTTTTTTGAAAATAATGATTTAAGAACTTTTTTTATCGGTTAGACACAAATAATTCACTAATTACATATTGTTCAAAGTTTTATATTTTTCATAAACTGTTATGGGGATAATTGGATAAAGTTGTATTGTTTATATGATAATACAAACATATATGGTAAATCCCACTCCTAAGAAAACCATTAGAGATAAAAATAAACCCAGATGTACCCGTTCATGAGTAAATGGGTCAAAGTTAACCACCTTTATGCTTCTTCAATTAATATTGTTTTGTGGGTGTTTTAGGGGTGGTGATTGGAAATCCGGCGGTAGCTGCCACCTTGAGACACTGCCAGACTTGAGTTCATCTCCAGTTTCACCGAGTGTTATGTTTTTCCCGAATATACTCGACTCAGTGCTATCAAAACACAAGAATGGGTCGTCACAAACAAAACTAGAGTTATTAAACGTGACATATATGTCATCAAAACGAAAAGATGGTCATGCCTCTGTATATTATTTGGGCCCGAAAGATGGTGGACCCGCGCCTTTACGCAGGCAAGACTGCAGCCATTGGTGCTTACCTGGCGTCCCAGATTCTTGGAATGAACTTCTGTATGCAGTCTTTCTTAAACGCGAATATTCCCTTGCTGGGAATGCAACAGCAGCCCCTACCGCCGCCAGCCCACAACCAATGTGATGTATAGTAAAGAAAGTTCTTTTTCTTGGTGAAATGGTTTAATCATTGGCGGCAGATGGTGGTCCTAAAGATTGTGGTGGTTGTTGAAAGTGGCGGTTGAAGACAGAATTGTGATGGGAATTCAATGTCATTGCATTGATGAGAAACTTGCATTTCATTTGTAAAGATTTAGGGAAATTTTACATGTAGAGTTGGGGTGGGTGGGTATAGAAAGTATTGATTCATTTAGTTTTGAATTGAATATAGAGAAAATACATACTTTGGTGTGATAATTGGAGTAATTTGTAAATGTAAGAACTTGTTGCAGTTTCATGGCTTATTACTGTAAAGATACAACTTACATTGAACATAATACAATTTAGCATTGGCAAATATAGAGGCGTGTAGAATACACATATCAGTTCTCAACTATTGGTTTTGAAATGAACATCTTGTTATGCTTGTATATATGTGTAGATGTATACAGGCACATCCATACTACATGTCTTTGGGCTATTTGGATTGAAAACCAGCAACACCGTCAAGTGCTTCAACTTCTTTAGCCAATTCTTCAACTTTATCAACAATCTTGATTAGTAGGAACAAGAAGTTTGCTATAGCAAGATCTTCAAGATTTTCAAATGCTTGCAGCTTTGAAGTACAAGTTTGCATCAGTGTTAGCTTCATGGCCTGCAACTCCGGCATGGTAAGGGTCTTTATCTGGTTTCTTTTCTTTTTCATGATGTAAACTCCCAGCTCACGCAACGTAAGTCCAAGTGACAAACTGACAGTTTTGCATGGATCTTTGATTGATTTCAGCATCATTGTTGAGGGCTGTGCACACTAGTTAGCTCAATAAGTTAATCACAAAAGAGAATTTAGTACTTCTTTGAATATATGAAAGTAGGGTTGATACTATTAAAAACCAATATACTTTCTTATTTTTCATGAAAAAGTCTCGATGTAACTTTAATATGTTAAAGGCCCTTAACTTGTAAAAGTACATGAAAAGTCATTAAACTAATTTTGTAAAGCCTTATACTTATCTAAAATGCACTTTTGATTTTTCTTTTAAACAATGATATGATAACTCTTAAATTGATCAAAAGAAGATTGTATATTTTTGTACTTTATCAAATTTTGACTTATTTAAGAGTTATCAGTCATCTTTTTAAATAAAAAGTTCACGAGTACATGCATTTTAGACAAGTATCAGGACTTTAATATGTAAAAGCTAAGGATATTTTTGGTGTACTTTTTACAAGTTGGGGAGACTTTAATATCCAAAAATTTGGTTGACGGACTTGTTCATGAAAAAAAGAAAGTATATCGGTTTTTTTTATTATATTAATGCATGAAAGTATATTGTTATTTTACGCTTTTAACCCTGGTTAGACCTGTAATGGTGATCTAAGACATCCTTGAAGTGAGAAAATTAGGGAAGCAAGCTCCCTGAGCAGCTCTGCTATCTGTTGATGTTTTCCCCAAGGATTGCAAAATCCAAAATTTCGATACCAGGGTTCCCACTTTGCAAAATTCACCTGAAAATTATCTAAATTTGAATAGTATCTTATTTTAAATTCGACATGGGTCCTGGATTATGAGTTAGTTTGGTATGGATTAAGAGATCTTACCAGTGACTCATCATCTGACTTTGAGTGCAACACTGCCTTGCAACTGCTGATGTGAGTGAGTGTTTGGCTTTTCTTTTGACCGCCTACGGTGAGGTATGCTTCCATGCATTCTACAATCCAGCATTGATATGTTTTTCATTGATTCATAGTAGATCATGTGAAAGGGCTGGGCTCACGCTGTTGTGTAACAATTGAAATGGGTTTGGGTGAAAACGGTTGATTTTTTAATGGTTCAAAAGAGTTTGGATGTTGCAAAAATAGTTAGTGTGTTAAATATGATTTTAAATTATATTATTTCAGTAATGTTAATAAAATGACTTACAAGGTTTTATGCATAATAGGACACTTTCTTACCCGTTTAATTCATGTTCGTTATAAATAAAAAGTTTACTCATTTGATATATTAGAAATAAACCCGAATGGACCCATTCATAGTAAATGGGTCAAGATTACCACCTTCAATGCAGGAAGCTAGCTCGATAAATTTTGAGGAGGTCAACTGATGAAATTCATCACTAGCCCACATGGGAAAAACTATTAAACTGACAAATATGGAGACAGAAAAACCCATGCCAACTGCTGAAAGGCGTTTACGAGCTAAATCAATGATTTTATGAGCCCTCAAACTTGAAGCTGCTACCAAGTTGAAGGTTAGAATGAATATTACAACTCCATAATCGTATCTCTTGTTAGCGCTTGGAATAAAACGACAATATGTTGCCATAGAACCTGTGCATCATACAATATTTTTCACTAAAATGCTTGTTGCAACTGTGGTATGCAGCAAGAGCAAGTTGTGTGGTCTTGTAGATAATAGATGATAATATGTTGCCATAGACCTTTGGTTACTCAGTGTACAAACTTCAGGTTCAAGACTTGGTCTTACTCCACAGCTCCTAACTTGTATTATAACTTAACTTGAAATGCTTTGTTCTTAATTTGCAAAGCTAGTTATATTACAATATTATGATAACGCTAAAATCACCAACAGTTAATAGGTTTTTACTTACCAAACATAAATATTAAAGTGCCAATAACCACTGCCTTTCCATTCTTTCCCAAATCAATTGCCAAAATTGATGCCAAACACGCAAGTCCGCCTCCCGCTAATGTACCAAATCCACGAAGTAATCCTTTGCTTAATGTGGCACCTAAGATGTGTATTAATCTAAATGCTATATTTGATATATGAGATAGACAGTTAAGCATCCCAGATATGAGATACTAAGATATTTTCCCATTAATAAATCCAGAGGTAGAATGGAAGGGTTAGACGGGAAACCTGTACTTTTTTTACGACCATAAACACTTCTTTGTGTAAATTCGAAGTATTTGTATACATAATTAGTGTGTGTTTTAGTAAGATTGTGAAAACTGTACTTATAAAATAATGATGTAATTTTTATAAAGCAACTTAGCAGGTTGTAGAAAATAAAAACCACATTGGGAGACTTTTGATCCTTTTGCTTTTGAGCCAAATAGTTAATTTTTATTTTAGCAACCAGCAAAGATAATGCATAGCTCGAATCGACGCATTTATAAGGGACAAGTTAAAACACATACTATTTGGTATGGGTTAAAACGGGTTGGAGTGTGTTGATCCGGTACACTTTTTGACAATAATGATAAAATTTTAAAATAATTAGTGTGTTAAATATGATAGCAAAAAGTGCATTAGCAATGTACTTTTCAAAAGAAAGTCTTTTAGATGGTTGTATAGAGAGAATATAATTTTGAAGCTTTTTATCGTTTTAGTTCTTCAGTCACTATTTTTTTTACACATTACACACGTACGCTCAAAATAGGTTTCACATGTGTTATGGGTTCAAAACGTATCAGGTTGGGTTAACTGAAACACTCTTGAATGATACATAACTTGAATTGACCCATTTTCCTCTACCAAAAACTATCTTTATTGAAAGTTATCATTGATGACAAACCTGCAAATAACTCAAAGATAACTTCAACTGTCATTATAGCCCACATTGCATTTTCCCCAACTTGCTCAAAGAGTGGATCAAAGATATAAATTAATGAAACTAAAACCAATGCAAATCCAACTTTGAGACTGTGAATGATGTTCTTCACATGCTGCTCATAATTTTTCTTTATTGGGATTAAAGGTTCCTTTTGATTTGTGTGACTGGGAGAAGTTATATTTGCATTGGAATTGTGAATAATGTCTATTGTGGTGCTCATTTGTTGGCTGTTTATTTTCATTCTTTTAGAAGACCACTATATATAAAGACCAAATCTTGAGATTTGGAATAAGTTTGAAGTGGACATTTTTCTCATGTCATATTTATTTTCATAGAAAATTTGTAATATTTTTAATTTATTAGGGTTTAACTTGCAATTTTTTTGGTAACCATAAGAATCTAGCACTAAGTGGCTATGAGATCTCATCAATACCTTGATAACCAATAAGATCAGATAAATACATGCAACTTACGTTGTTGAGCCGGTGGCCTTAAATGGGTTATGTTAAAGACAGTGCAAGTTGGATTTAAACCTAAGACCTTTACTAGAGGGACTCACGCAATTATCATTACACCACCTGGTTTGTGTTCTAATACATATTATTTGGGTTCATATAGAAAGAACCTTTTAAGGATTGACACCACACTCAAACAAACCCAAGTGATTCATATAACTTGTCAAATTACTAATCATCACCAAGAATATGATTCAACTTTGATATATTTCAACCAGTGATAAGATTGTTCTATCATTTGCATCTTACACATCCATCAATAAGATTGATGGCAAGCATAAATGTTTTGGTTACTTTTATATTTACTTTATCATTTAACTTAATTTTTTGTTATCTTCTTGACAGTTTATGCAAATTTAATTCTTGGTTGACGCACATATATTTTTTATTTTCATTTCCCTTTTGCCTTCATAAATAATAATATGTTATGTATGACTTCAAAATTGACATATATACCCACGACCACAACAATCTAAATTTTTATATAAGACGATTATATGAAATGTAAGCTTCGGAACTTTTGATCATATTCCCCTTTCGGTTAAGTTCTTTTAAGCCAACCCAAATTAAACAAAACTCAAATCAATTCAGTCTGATGTTCATGTGTCATGTTGAGATGTTGTGGAAGAGAAAACACTCAAGAACGATTAAGCGTCTCCAAAATGAAATCATAAAAGATTAAGATTTTCTGGCTGGAATTTAATATATACTGATTACCAACTCAAGTTTGCATATAGTGTTATATTTTAAGCATTAAAAGTCGTACATGTCTTTTTTTTTAACCTTTTTATTTTAAATCAAATATTTTTACATATTTTACAACTTAACTCATATAATTTTTCACTTTTAGCTTAGGCCCCATATACATTTAGTTTTACAAACTTTTTGTTTTACATATCAATTTAAATTTTGAGAGTGAACAAATTGGTAACATTTTTTTTTTCAATGTTGTTACACATTTTTTTCCGTTTAACGGCTTCATCGCAACGTGTGGATCCTAGATCGTCTAATTATTGTTTTTAATGTTTTATGTTTCTACGCTACTTTCTGTTCTAGTTTTTTTATACGAGTTTTTGCAGTGTTAATAGTCACTGACAATATTGTAACATTGGGTCTATTTTTCGTGATTTTACGCCTCGCCGCAACGCGGAGGCTTAATACTAGTTAAAGTACAAATTACATGTTTACAACATGATTATTAGGAAAATCTCATTGATTATCAAGATCAAAATATCATTGATTATCAAGATGAAATGAAAGGAAGAAAAGCATAAGTGATATAGATGATAACATGCACTAAAAAGTTCACATGTCTTGTTGCAGAATCAAAAACCTGAGCAACATGCTCCTTTTCAATGACATGGTTGTGATATGAGGAACATAAAATCATGGCTAAATAAGCTTCAACAATATAACTTGTATAGGTGACAAAATATAATGGTTGGCTTGTGTCAAAAGTTTTAAACCGTCCAACGACCTTATCAACTTGTACTTGTAAAGATTTTAACATACAACATTTATGAAGAACAATGTAGTGTTAGATGTAGTTGGCTAAAAGAGTTTTTTCTTATTATGTATACAATTAAGTTAAACAACTAATACATAAGAGCATTCACAACTCATTCTACATTCTTATTCATATAATTACACTAAAACATACTACTTTTTCTTTCTTCTTTTCAATTAAATAATACTTTTAATATCTTTATCATTATTTTTTCTTTCTACCTCATTCACAACCACTTAAAATATATTAAAAACATCACAAAATTTTGAACAATACTTCCCAAAAACACAGATTGAAATGCACTTACATAATTTAAATGTATTTTTCATATCCTTTACTCACAACCACTTATTACCATACCATATAATACAAAAAATACACTTACATAAATTTAAGGAACAGCCTGTAAATGCTATAATATGTTTAAATACAAAAGTATAGTATAGATATTTACAAAAAATTAATTATATACTTATACATAGAAAAGAAGTAAGCCAAGTTCTAGCCAAGGTTTAAGCTCGGCTCAACTCATTTATACCCCAAATTACATTTAAGCCAATTCAAGGTTTGGATACTTCTAACGTTGATATCTTTTATGGAACCATGGTTTTTAAACTACAAACTTCTTCTTAGGAACTATAACTCGGGTACGTTTTTAAACTACAGACTTCTCAAGAACTGTCATTCGAGTATGACTACAATGAGAAACTGAACCATCAAGCCCATATGTCCCTGGTTTAACAAATACTTACCCTCAAGTAGGAATCGTTTATAAGAAAGGCTAGAGGTGACAATTTCAATTCATTTCGGTTCATGACAATGATACAACGGGGTAAAATTAGGATGTTGATAGGGGAAAAAATGTATCAAACGGGTCAAAAGTCATCTAAAGTGTAGCTTTAGTGCATAAAACCTCTTATCGTTTATTCAATAAACAAATGAACATATTCGTGTGGGATTTTATGCATGCCTTTCACCTAAAACAAAATTCACCAAAAGGTGGGTTTTATATTGCCATTTGACACGAGAAAATCTTGAAAAACTGTGGGAGTTTATGAGCTTCTAGATTGAATAAGAAAGTCTCGTAGTGTAACGATTAACAAGTAGTCATAAAGACTGAAAACGACTAGTATACAACACACCTTCAAAAACGGGTCGGTCATAAAACCAAGCAAAACTTTTCCAGTTGTGAACTGATTCTATATCTTGATTCATTCATTTGTTCCTCAAAACATCATCCCTTCAATGCCATTCTTCTCCAAATCTTCTTGTGATAGAAGGGTTTTCTTTCCTCCACCACCGGTTTTATCATACGGTTGTGCCATTTTCCTCAAAAACTGCAAGCACATAACATTGATACACGGTAAATTCTACCTGTTTATTTATGAACAAATTCATCCTTCTCATAACTGACGCGTATAACAATAAACATACCCACTAAAATCACAAATCTCATTCATAATTGACACATGAGTTGGTAAAAGAATAGTTTAATGGAAATGGGTCAACTGGGTTAACAGTCAGCCAACTTCAATGCACAGTAACAGAGATAGCAGTTTCAACCCATTAACTTATAAATAGGTTGATTAGTTTGTGTTTGACAGTAAAGGGGTCAGATAAAAAACATATATAAAAGGGAATCAGGTCATATGTTCCTAAATTATTAGATTCGAAAGTTTAGATTACGATTGTAATAATATTATTCTTTTTTAATCACGATCAATGCATTGATTGTTTGCTATAAATCTTTTTGAATGACCAAAACAGAGCTGGCAGGTCTGTTTCAACCTGTAGAAAATGACATTTTTCAACCCCTTACTCAACCCACTCATCTTGCCACTGCTACAATGTAAACTGAACAACTTTGGACCATATGTTAAAAACTAGGAAGATGTACCTCTCTTGCTATATGAACTGCCATATCTGTACTCAAGTTGAGGTGTGCATCACGCAGATGAGACAGAATCCATCCAGGCAATTTGGAGCGTTTGTCATGTCTTGTATATCTACATGTATAATATAGCAAAGAACAAGTCTATTTATGTTCAAAACCAGACAGAAGTGATTGTCTTTATTTAGAGCGGCATTTAACCGCTTATATTAAGTACATGAGCTTTGTAGAATTAAAGGGTATAATCCCTTGACAAAGAGTTCCGTTAGTGCTCAGTGTTTTCAACAAGAAAGTAGTAATACATTAGGGTTAACTGATGAGAGAAATAATTCTTTAACCCAAAATAGAAATGGATGAAAAAGTTTAAAAGTAGTCCACAATATAATCCAGGGTTTAAAGCCTGACAAATTACTTTATTTTATAAACTGGGTCAATTAGTGCAAAATAATTTTTATAAGCATATTTTATATATATTTATTTATAAAATTATATATTGACAAGTTGTTGGTAAGTCAACCCAACTTAACCTAGCCCTTGTTGACCTGGCTAAAATCTATCCGTTTGTCCAACTATACTTTAAACCAAAGCTTTGTCATAAGTCTTTTAGTGTTTGGAAAAAGAAATTATATTAATATAACTGTACAAAGTGAACAACCAGCATACAAACCTTTTGTCAGCAAATATCATCATTCCGTAATCTGCCTTGGAACGAATAACTCGTCCCACGCATTGAGCAGCTTGTCTCTGTCGGAGTGAGAGAAAAAATTCACATACAAAAAATCATAATGCTTAACAATTCATCAAAATTACAGGGTAAAGTAAAAAAGTACCAATGCATCAAAAGTCAAAAAGTCGCCTTCTTTTATCTGAAAAGTCTCCCGCAAATACTCTAACCGAGCAAGTAATATCCTGCAAGGTCAAACAATAATTTTACTATCAAGATACAGTAGGATCTTCTACAAGATATCAACAATTTCCCTTTGTTTACTCACCTGCTTAACGTGTATTGGAAAGGAACCCCAAACATGATTACAAGTCTCCCGTAATGTCGGTCAAAGTCTATACCTTCTGCCACTTTCCCCCTGTGGTAATGCACAAGGACAGATAATCAAATTACTACTCTTTCTAATACCTTATATAACTAAAACTTTTGCAGCTCTTGGTAAAAAAAATGTTGGTGAATTGACCATTCTTAACTGGATATGCTACACAGACTTGGGGTGTTCATTGGGTCAAAGTCAGAACCGCAAAATACAAAAAAAACTAAACCAAAACCCAACCTGTTCTGTTTTTGAACCGATTCATCCACCTACCCCCACCCCCAAATCAAACCTCAATAACTACTCCTAACCTGAAAAATATAAATATAAAGCAATCTTGTCTTGAAACTGAAAATGAATTTTTTTCAGAAAAGATCAGTTGGTTCCATCTCCAGACAGCCCAAACCAAATCAAGAAGCAGTGTTCTCAAAACTGAGTATTGCGAGCTAAACCTATAGTCTTTAGAAATTCAAGAACCGAAGGGTGGGTGTGTAATATATGTTTTTCTACAAAATTTCTACTACTAATACATAACAGCAGCCACATCCAGCAGACAGATTCCAATGGGAATAATTAAGTTATATAGTTACCTGGCAACAGAGAAAAAGACAGCACCTCTACCACAGTCGCAAGCTTTACGATAATTGTCTAGAGCTAATGTAGTTTCAACAACATCTTGTGTCTCAATAAAGACTAATTTTCGTTGCATTATATCCTGGAACATAAACTCAAGTCACTAAGGTCAATAAAAAATTAAAATTAAAATACTCTTTCTTCATGTTAATATCATCACAAAAGAACAGCATAGAATCTATAGATGGCAAAATGGGTGGGTTTAGCATGTTTGGTAAGAGGTCTAAATGGGTAACATTTTGAACAAATCAAAACATATCGGGTCAGGAACTCAGGTTGGGTAGATTGAACTGAAACACTTCTTTTATATGGTTAGTTGGTTACAATAATAATTATATTTCACATATATTTGGAAAAATGTTCGGTCCGTTAACATGTTTCCTTTTAAGCTGATTTTTTATTTTGCACATTTAACTTGACATAACACGAATAATAAGTAAATGGGCCAAAATTGCCAACTCTAATAGAACATCTAGAGAATACAAACAAAGCACAATATCAACAGAAACAGTTTTTTGAAAAAGAGTAGATCACCTTTAAGATTCCAGTTTCATTCCAACTGTTGACTATTGCATCCATATATGAGTAACTGACAAAAAAACAAACGATTCCATCAGGAACTACTGACACCATTTCCAATAAAAGCCTTCCATAATTTCTTTCCACTCCAGGATCGCTTCTCAAATCAAATTTTGTGCTAACTGGAAGCTGGTCACTGTAATTGAAAAAGAAAAATATGATTAGTAACTAGTAAGCACATGGTATATCTGATAAAACAATGCATTACTCCCTCTGTCGCGAAATTATTGTCTGCATTCCTACTTTAGTTTGCAATCATTCCAAAATTGCTCACTTCCAAAAGTGGATAGAGATAACTTACTGATTTTACCATTCTACCCTTAATTACACTTACCACTAGTTTTTACAAATTTTCCAAGTCAATTGGCATCCTAAATACAGTAAGGATGAAGTTAGCATTCTTCTAACTTAAACTGCATTAACTGTACATATCTTAAATTGTGTGTTTTTGTTTATGGACTGCTATTTTGAGATGGACGAAATATATAAATAACAAATTTATTGTATATACAAAAATATTCGTACAGCAATTAAAAGGAATACAAAATTGTATATAATTATACCTTCCCCGTGTGAGAACCATGGGGCATATGCAATCCCTTGTTAATGACATGGTAAAACTTCGACTAACAACTGGATTGAAATTAAGAAGTCGAGGATAGAGATCGATTGGACTTAGGGTTCCAGATGTGATCACAACTGACTGAAATCTGTCAAATACAGGCTTTATTGCAAGAGAAGCATCATGGCAGCTGAGCTGGATGCATATTATAAAAAGAAGACAACTTTACTAACAAAACAATGCACAAATAAAACAACACAGAATATTGGCATAAACATAACAACCTATTTCAATTTTACATTTTAATCAGTCACCATCCTTGTTAAGTGATTGGGAATTCATATCTAGTTGGAAACTGGAAAGTAGTTATATGACTTCAAAAGTCAATCTTTAGTCTTGCGTAATGGAGAAAAAATGACCAGATGATAAAACAGATATAAATCATATAACATTATAAAGTTTCACTAACAATATACATCTTCTCAGCATTAAACTTTGTACAAAAAGTATGATGTAACCCTCATATAAGCCTGTAGGCTGTAGCTGTTCACAAATTTCGACTTTTAATAAAGTGAATGTAACAAATACTGCAAAAGGAAGTCGATATAAAAATACCTGCAAAACTGGATCAGGAATATGAGGCATTCTCTCATCATAAGGTTCAATTATGATTGAAAAACCTCTGGTGTATGTCCCCACAAGTGTTGCAAAGTCACAAATCGTTTGAATGTGCAAAAATTCATCAGTATCAGTTATTTCTAGGGTAAGCATAAGTGAGTGCAAGCGATCATAGCAAAACTTAAGCATTTTTTGGTCGATCCCGACATGTGAATTCACAGCATTAACAAACGTAAGTGGGCCCTCTTTTTCAACATTTTCTGTTTCCAAACGCCCTTTTAAGTACTGCACTAATCTGCGTAAAACAGACAAAAAATGCTCTGCCCGCCGTATATTTCCTGGTACTGCTTCCTTTAAAATGTCATCAGGTAAAGCAGGATTTGCAAGCCAGGTGTCACCAACTGCACAAATCAGGAGTTGCATATTACAATAAAAAAGTGCAAATTGATATGTAATGAACTTTGGTTCGAAGTTCGAACCATAACGAAGGTAAAGAACTTTCAAAAACAGTTTAAGGTGATAATGTAAGTTAGCCAGTTCTCATATGTCACATCAACATCATGCCAAAGAAAAAGTGAACATTATGAAGGTTAACACAAATTTAGCTGCCACATAACCGGGTAAGAGGGTCAGGTTACCTTAAACAAATTTTTTTAACATTGGTAACCTCAAATCGAAACATTAAAAAGTTTGTTAACTTTTTATAGATGGCAACATATTTCATCAACTGAAAATAGAAATAAACCTGAAATATGTTGCCTTTACAAAAAATTTGTCCCACAGAAAATACCACAAAGTGAAGAATAAGCTGGGGCATAAATATGTACTTACCTGGCAAGTTCCCTCTTTGTGCTAAACCCTCAACAAGGCGGTTATATTCAGCACGCAACCTACCAGCATCAGTGGCCTTAAACCTTCCTACCAAGTTAAAAAAAGTTAAAAATAGAGATATATCAAACATTCAGAACATATAAACCTTCTCCAGGTGAATTATGGTATCTGATATAGTCATATGTACTTTCCCTAAAAAAATGGAACTAAACCAAGATTTCAGAAGTCAATCACATAAATCAAGGAGAACGACGCTGCATGTGAATTTGTTACCTTGTGACAACATTATTAGCGTATGGTGGTAAAATGATAACATTTATACAATTTGGTTTCTTTTTTGCATTGATACTCAATTTCCAGGACCCTATATCTTAACACAAGAATAGGATATAGAGACAAAAAGTTGTTGAAGCATCACTGGTGTCACATATGAACAGAGAGAAAATACAAAACAATGACCTAGTAAGATTTCTGATAACTTAGTAGATGAATCATTAGAACATTTACTTTCCAATTGACCTATATAATAATCATTAGAACACCATGAAATAAGAACCCGCTGATTAATAATCCTAAAATATACCTGTTAATCTCCTGAGCCATCTTATTAATATTTCTTGTAGCGCCTTCAATTGTCTGCCTCCTCACACTGACACTCAGTGCCTCAATGCACACATTATCAATATTATGAGCCTCATCAAACACCACTACAGATTCTCTCTGCATTTCTTTTGATATAATCCCAGCTACCTTGGGATCAAGTAAATATTGGTAACTATAAACGACCACATTTGCAAATTGCACCATATGTCGTGCTAGAAAGTATGGGCACCACCCTTTTTCCTTACCAAACACCCTTAAATCCTGCCAAAAAACCAACTCTTTATGAGAAGATGATTAAATCAAGCCAATAATAAATGAAACATGTCCAGAAACCTGCCCAATATAGTTATAAACACAGGAGGTAAAGAAAGATTAAAACTTTTTCAATCAGATACAATACAAAAGCACTGCAACTAACATGCCAGATAATAATTGTGTAATTCCAGTGCATATAGATTAACTGAATGTAACACAAATATACAATGCTTAGCAATGGAAATTTAGTTATTGATGCATAATCATAACTAACACAAATCAGTTACTGTCCTTCCAGTGCTTTTCATCGATTGAAGGTAACTTGGTGCTTAATCATAGCAAATTCGTAACTGAATTGTTTCAATTTCAGTGTTCATGGCAAAAACCCCCTATTCCCTGTTCAAACTCACAGGTGCTTGATAATGCAAGCTTGATCATAAGTCATAACAACTATTACCTTAGCTGTTCCAATTACAATGCATATCTCACTATCATTTATGCAAATTCAACCTAAATGCTGTTTCAATTTCACGTCTTTTGAACAAATACTCTCACTAAACACCAACAAACCTGCAAAGTATACACTCCAGGAGGCAAAACCGCATCAGACCCCGCTCTCTCATACGCCTCAAAGAACTCACACGTCGGCACACCAGGATTCTCCACCGCAAGCGCCCTAACCCAACTAGCCGTAAGCTTCCGACACCCCGCGTCAACCGAATCCCGATTCTCCGCCGAAACCACATCAGGATTGACGCACAAGTTCTTCCTCGACGAAAGCCCTAACGCCAGCATCCTGGCCGACGGCCCAATGTTATCGAGCTGATAGTTGTGCAATAGTTTGAGCTCTGCTAGGGTTTTCTCCATCTCGTGAACGGTGCGAGTGCAGTAGAGGAGCTTGAGGGGGTTTGAGGGTTTGGAGAGGGTGTAGCTGGTGATTAGGGATAGGAGGGCGATGGTTTTTCCGGTGCCGGTGGGCATTTCGAGGAGGCAGTGGCCCTTGGCGTCTAGGGCTCGTTTGAGCTCGATCATGTAGGAGTATTGCTCAGGGTAGATGTGGTCGTAGGGGAAGTAGACTGTTACGTCTTCGATTTGGAACTTCATTTGAGGAGTAGATTGAAGCTGTTGCTCTGTGATTTGATTTGAATGATGATGATGATGACGATGATGATGATGGTGATGTCGCCGGAGATTTGCGACGGACGGAGGAGATTCGCCGGCGACGGGGGTGATTAGAAGGGGCGTAGGGACTAGCGAGTATTTATTAGTAAGAGTTAAGAGTTAATTATAAAAGGTCCATTTACTTTGTTTTTATTTTCGATACCCAAATTTAAAAAAACTACACGATCGGTTAACAGGTTTGACAAACGTAACACAATTGGTTTTCAACTTGAATAGACCGTTAACATTTTTGTTGATCTTCTTCTTCGGCCAGCCGCCGCTTCTCACTTCATCATCTTCTTATTCCTTTTTTTTTCTTTTCTAACCCACCACAATTTCACCAAAACCACCACCATTGATCTTCTTCTTCTCCGTCTAGTCACCGCATCTCACTACCCCTTCAAAGTGACAACACATCTTGAAACCAGAACCACCATCGCACCTAAAATTACCGAAGCACCTGGAACCAATCGCATAACAACCTATCAACACAACCAAAAGTGGGGTTTTCTAATACCACCATCATACCACCTATGATGGTTTGAAAACCCCAATATTTCATAGCTCCTACTTGTTTAGGTTTTCATATGAAACCAAACACCACCATACCACCACCACCACCATCGCATAGAACCATCACCACCGACGGTGAACAAGACATGTTGTCATCGTATCCCTCTCCATTAGCTTCCCGCATTGGTGGTGGTGTGTTTCTTAGATTCACCGAAGCTAGATCTAAGGTTGTTGATATGGTGGTAGGCTAGTGGCCTTGAGATGGGGTGGAGGTGCTTGAGTAGAGGTGTTCAAAAAATCCGATATCTGAAACTATCCGAAATCCGATTCGTATCCGAATCCGAATAAATTGATCCGAATCCTTATTCAGATATTCGGATCGAATCTCATCCGAATCTGAATTCCTTATTCGAATTTCGGATATTACAATTTAATTATTAAGGTTATTCGGATATCCGAATAATCCGAATAAGACTTCAAGTATATTTCTACCCCAAAACTCATTACTCAACTATCTATTGTGTTTTCAACTCAATACACATGAATATTTACACATTTTAGTCATATCTTAAATGATTATACAATAATCGATTGTCGTTCTAAATTACAGATTCTAATATTCATGTTTCATACAATTACTTATGATGTTTTAATTTTGAATTTGCATACAATTCATTTTTTTAGTTTTATATTTTTTATTGTGATTTCCAACTTATAAAATATTAAAAATTAAAAAATAGCAAAAAATAAAAAAAATTGTTATTTGGTTTATCCAGATAAATTTAAATTATTCGGATATTATCCAAATCAAATCCGAATTGAATTTGGATAGATTCGGATTGGATAAAAAATCCTTGTTCGGATCGGATCGGATCGGATTTTGGATAGGGTCCTGAAATTTTCAAACTTGAAAATTTGATCCGAATAATCTGAATAATCCGTTATCCGATCCGATGAACACCCCTACTGTTAAGTTATTTCTATTGAGTTATTTACACGTGGGGCCTATTATGTTTTGTTTCATTTGACTTTTTTAAACAATGGTATAATGGTCATTTTTAAAAAGTTTACGGAAAAAGATAATGACCATCTATGACAGGGACCAGTTGTGTTACGTTTCGTCAAACCTGTGAACCAACCTTTAGTTTTTCAAACCTAAAAGCCAAAAGTGAAGACATACCTAACCACAAGGACCTTTCATGTAATTAACTCTAAGAGTTAATTACATTAAAATGTCATTGTTTTATTATGGTTCCCGGCTTTAAAAATTTATAAGTTTTCTTCAAATGTTTGATAAAACATAACACAATTGGTCCTCAAGTTGGATGGAGCGTTAACATTTCTGTTAAATTTTATAAATATACCTAAACTACCCTTACAAAATAAAATATAAAGTGGGGCCCACTAATTTGAAACCTTCATAAACCATTCTTTCTTCCTTTTTATGATAACCCATAGATCACGACCACCACTAATTACCATTGTCGCCACTCATTACCATCACCATCTCCATCTCCATCATTACCCGTCGCAACCCTTGTAACCATCACAACCATCAACCATTGCCACCACCGCAACCATTGAAACCACCACCATCTACTTCGTCAACCATCGCCTTTGAGCTACACGTACGATGAGAGCACCACGATGATAGTGGTGGCTAAAATAGGAGATGAAAGCTATCGGAGAGGATGGGGATTTACGGAGGTAAAAAAGAAAGAAGATGGAAGCGGTAGTGGTGTTGTCGGAGGTTGGTGGTGGTGGTGTGGCCGAAGACCGATGTTGGAGTTGGAGGAAAAAGAGTGGCGGTGGTGGGTGTGGTACATGGTGGTGGTGATTGGTGTAGGTTATGATTGAAGAAGTTTGAAAAAAGTCAACGGGTAAGGTGGTTATGAGGTGGCATTAAAATTGTTAATTTTTTAACAGTTAGGGGTATTTTGCATATTTTATAGGCATTTAACGGAAAAAGATAGCGGTTATATATGACAAGGACCATTTGTGTTACCTTTTGCCAAACCATTGGACCAACTTTGCAATTTTCACACCCTAGGACCCGAAAGTGAAAATAAAACTAACCACAAAGACCTTTTATGTAATTAACTCTATAAATAACTTAAGAGAAGGTAACTAAAATTACGGAGAGGTGTTATTTTAATCAAGTTAATCTATTTATTATTATTTAAGAGTTAGGACAATACCCTTAAACCTCTTTAGGATTAAACTCACAATTAATTTTTTTTACTAAATCCAATACATTTTGCTTCGAGTGAGACTCGAACTAGTAATTTGTTGAATGTGTAATTCCTCTCTCACTGCACTGCTAGACCTCAACATCCCCACCCCCTGACGCCCAACCCAATAATCATTATATATCTAACTCCAACATCAAGTAATTACTTTTACTTGCGTCCTACACTTTACATTCATCGACGATTATGTAAAACATGTCCAACGTGATTGAGATTGAGTATATGTGTATCACCTTTTCAATCTAAATTCATGAGAATTAATTAGTTTACAAGGTATTTCATTTTTTCCACCCCAATTGCTTACTCATTTGGGCGAAAATGAATTCCAACCGAGCTTTGGTATATTAAGATCGATGGTTAAATTATTATTAAGGATATAAATGATGAGAAGGACATACCAATCTATTTTTACAACGTAAAGTATATACTTATCGTATATAGAGAATATTGACTTATTAAATAGGAGTATATGTGAAGGCCAACATGTTTATATCAATGCTGACGAGAAACATAATATGTAGAAAGATATGTTGGATTAAAAGTAAACATGTATTGCCTTATTCTTAGTTGAGAGCATAGAGAAATGTAGTTTGAGGTCAAACATATCATTGCAAACATCAAAAGACTTTTATTTATAAGGATCACACTATACAATCCTCCTAATAAGACTTACAAACCTTCGTTCGTGATTTGATCTCTCTTTCTCTCCATATGTGTAAAATGGTCTTTTGATTCATGACTTTATATTGGAAACTAAGGGAGGTTTTTTATACGAGATAGTCATATGTATCACTCAAATATGGTCAATAATGCTATAGTAACATGATTAGAAGGCGAGTCAAAGACATGTATATGTTGAATATGTGTCGGTTAACTATCGGTCTATCACTAAATAGACGATTTCTGATGTTGCATGAGTGAAAGGGTGATATGCAAGAACTAGTTGTGTATAACATTTCAATCTAAGCATTGATGGGGATAAAGTGTGATTCACAGGCAAAAGTAACCGTACGACATTATAATTGTTTATATCACTATAAACATGATTTTTCTCTAACATGATTACAATGCTATCACAAATAGAAAAAAACAATTACTACATGATTTCCTTACAAATTAAAGAGTATGATGTTGCGGGACCCCTGTTTTCTTCAATCTACCCTTTCTCGCGTTTCTTGCCGCTTATTTGTTGTACACACTTTCTGAGCTTTTATGTGATCTGTACCTGTGTGTTGTATGCCGTATATTATGATTGCTACGGTTATTGTTTTCCTTATTGAGTCAAGAGTCTCTTCGGAAGCGGTCTCTCTATCTCCCAAGACAAAGAAAAGACTCGCCATCAACTAGCCTCCTAGATCTTGCTCTTGAATGAAATTTACTAGGTATGTTTGTTTGTTTGTTTGATATTTTTAGTTGGCAAAATAAAACATAATATTTTAACATATTTTTCTTTAATTTGTGAAACTATAATATAAATGCAAATGTAAAATGATTAAGATGCATGTCTCATGTTCTTTTAGAAACAAGAAATGTTTTGATGAGTGAAGTTATTTTGGATTTTTAAAAAAAAGTGAATTGTTAAAAGAGCTTTTAGCTGATAGTACTTAGGTGTGTTGTATGGCATCTCTTCACAAGTTGCGGTTCAAGAGCTGTCATTAACAAGTGGTATAGATTATCAGTTTGGGGATACTTATGCAATATTTACCAAGATTCAAGTCCACATTACAAAGGGATTTTCTTGGATTACAAGCAAATATCATGGTACAATTCAAACATGATGAAACTTTTAGTCTACCTATTGTTCTTCAGCATCAAAACAACCTATTAACTCTATGCTGTTCCTAACTGTTTTGAACCCAAATTGATAACTTCTGATATATCATGCCTAGTGTTTTTTCCTTTTAAAATGATGGCTTTGTTCAATGTCTTCGCAACACCAACTTTTGATGTATTTTCATTCTTCTGGAGATGCCTTGCAAGCCAAACCCTTGATCACATGCCTACACTGAAACCTGCAATAATTATAGATCAAAAGGAGTTTGGGTTGAAACGGGTCATTTTAAGGGTATATGGTTACAAAACACTAATCTAAGTAATTGAATAAAAATAGATCACATGCATTAAAAGTCGACTTTTGATGATTTCTGATCTGCTTTGATCCGTTCACATTTTACCTAATTTTGTTTATTTAACCTGTTTGAATAAAACACAACCCAAACCGGAACAATTTCCATAAGAAAAATCCTTCAAAAGCTGGTATGCCACAACATGGCAGATAACTTTGCAGGTAAAAACAAAAATTAAAGAAGATCACTAGGTACGCAAAACATAATTTTCAAAGAAATACTACCAGATGTAATCATTTGATGTAGAATCCAACATATTACTTGGGTCTGCCGGTTGAGTGTCACAATTTAGAGAATGAACCAGTCGATCTTGGTTTCTACACTTGATTCTTAATCTCATAGGCACTATCTGCAAATAAGACAAGCTCAAAAAAGGTTTAAACCACTAGTTTTACAAGAGAAGTGATATTTACATAAAATAAAGTCATTCATACTAATTGTTCAAACATCTTGTAGCTATGGTACAAGTGATGCATACATTTATGTATATGCATCATTTTTTTTTCAATTTAAATACTACTCCCTTTAACAAAATATCCACTAAAGTACAGATATCAACAATATATTTACAGGACATTAGGACAAAGATACAAAAAGTGTAGTAGAGAACCAAACATTATGGCACTATGCCTTAACTGATTAAAGATGATTCGGATAATACTCTTTAATGGGTCACATGATTTAACTATAAACATTAGATAAGAAGAAAACAAGCTGAACAGGTTGAAAGTAGACGAAAGTGTATTTATAATTCATAAAACCTCTTAAAAAAACTTATGTATATGCATACCAGGCATTCTGACCACCCCCAAAACATAACCCATTCTGACCCATTACCCAAGCAACCCATTATGCCATCTTTACATGCAAGTGTAACTTGCAAATCTACATAGAGTTGTAAAAAAATCAGAAAATATATCAACTTTGAAAGTCCATGTTTGATTGCAAGTTGAAGATATTACCAAAAGATTACATGTTCTGAACCGTTACCCAACTGACAATTCTGCCAAGTGCTACCTCTGAATGCAACTGTAACTTGGAACTCTAGATGGAGTTTTAAAAGTGAAAAAACTAAATAAACAACTCTGAAAGTCCATATTAGATTGTAGGCATAGATATTGATTTCTGAAATATCCACAATTTATATGACTATACGTTATCAGTGAAGTTTCTAATAAGAGTAACATTGTTAAAGGATATCCAAAATGATTTAATTTTAAGAGAAAAAAGGTGGTTATAATAACAATACAAGTATAGTGAATGTCTCTACATGGTCATGGTTTACATCTAATAATGAAATCTTACCTTTTTGTTTTGTCTAAAATCACGCTTGGGAAGAAAATGCAAGGGCATATTGAAAGAAGAAGGAGCTTTAACCAACAGAAACAACTTTGAAGGGCCTAAAACAATTGCAAAGCTTCAATACAGTTTCAATTCAGCCTGTTTCCAAGAAATTCATGGTTTTTATGATGTAAATTTCCAGCTCATCAAAGATACCTTCATAAGATTCAGACCCAGCGCCTTTGGATACCAATGTCCTTATGACCTGTTCAAAGTTGGGTTGATTTGGGTTAAATTATATCTTTAATGGGTTTTTCAGGCTAAGCTAAAAGATACAACTAAAAAGGATATGGTTCAAACTTCCAACAGGTCCAAAGCCATTGAGTGGCATCAACAAGTATCAATTTCCATAAACCTCCAAAATCACTTCATTAAAGGAATTTAAATCATAATAATATTGTTTTTTACCAACTGCATTTAACATATTAAAGTGCCACGTGTCATGCCAACCTGATCCAGCCATTTTGACAATTTGACCTGCACTTAAATTTATCCGTTTTGACCCCTTACCCAACCCACCAGACCTACAAACAAAAGATGACATTTAGACAGAACCTTTCTTGAAATCCCTTCTGCTACTCTTGTTTTAGTGAAATCACAAGCACCACAGACATATTTTCCATGTGAAAAGCACAACTCATAAACATGTCTAGGCCGAACTGGACTAGCACCAAGAACCAAAATGACAGCCTCAACATGTGGAATTTCACTAAACACCAGTTGCAGGGCAGTTTGGGTATTAGCAACAGTTTTTGTCAGCTTTTCAAGTCTTCTTATGACATGTTTCACTTCTCTCTTTCTTCCCATCTGAATTCTACGTTGAGACGGCTTCATTTCAGTTTGCCCAATAACTACCTCCTGAAAATAATATTTTAAAAGGTCCCCAAAACGAGATAACAGATTTCTAATCATTTCCTTTAAGAATATCACATAAATACCAAATCTTTATACTCTTTATTCGATGCATCAAACTCAAGACTGAGATCTTGTAAGATCCTGCCAAGAAATACAGTTTTTGAGCATGTGGTTTGAGTAGCAAATAAGAATCATATACATAGAGAAAAAAATCTGAAAGAAATGTAGTATTCATCCTTCAAAAATAATCTCTACAATCAAGCAAAAGGATAAGTCTATGTAACTGGAAAAAGGCCCAAGTCCCACACATGTGGTAGCCTCATGCACCGGGTTTGCCATATGTAACAGGAAAGAGAACTAATATTCAGGTAAGCCTAAATGAGCTTCTATCTTTAACCCAAACCTCAAATTCAATGAAACATTAAGAACTCAGTTAACACTCTATGAAAATTGTAACATCTAGCTTCTCATAACAACCATGAGCTCAGGGATTTGCTTTTGGTGCTCAAGTGAAAACTTCTCAAAAGTCACTCATCCCTGGATTGCTCCCACCCGAGCACACTTTTAGCTCTGGAGCTCTCCTCTCATCGACGATCCATTCGCCAAAAACACATTTGTGATATTTGAGGCATCACATTCGATTTGCCTAAGGTGCTACACATATATTTATCTTCTGATATCATAAATGAGACATCTTTCGATGTTTGAACATACAACCTGACGTTTTACTAGATAAAATCAACAAAAAAATCAACAAAATTTACATAAGACAGAGTAGCAAACCATAGATCGAACATAAACACTTAATCTCCATCAAATAATCCGTACAGTACGAGTTGTGATGCATGAATCTTCACGCACATGTATCTTTTGACCTAACTTTTAGGTAATTAACTAATTCAACCACAAACACTGATCGAATCAAGCAAATGTCATAGAGAATCTGAGATTTGATAGTAATTAGTGGAATTGAAATGGAGCTTACGAAGGGATTTGCTGGTGCATAAAAAGAACAAACCCTAGAATGTCCATTACGAGATGAAACATCACAGAGGTGTTAATAGAGTCGGCGGCAATATCGAGGTCGGTGAACTCCATCTCCGATGTTGCTCCACCTTCAATGGCTTCTCTGTTAATCGGCATTCTGTGATTGAAAGTTTATGTGATCTGCTCATGAATTTGAAAAAGCAAAAGAGGCGGGTGATTATGTTAGAAATTTGATGAAACTATTAATAAATTAAGTAGAGAAAATAAAAGAAAAGAAGCGAAAAAAAATTAGATGTTTTAAATTTTCGTGTTTCAGAGTTCGAAAAAAATTAAAAAGAAATTAAGAAATTTATATATTTAATTTATTTTCTTTTTATTTCCTTCCGTTTTGAAAGGAATAAAAAACTCGGAAACACAAAGTTTTTTTGTTTCCTTTCATTTTCCTCCTTAAAAAACTCGGGAACACGATTATTTTTCACTTTCCATTCATTTCCTTCCATTTCTCTCCTTAAATGAGACTCGAGAACAGAGCGTTAAAGTGGTGTTTTTTAGACCGACTCATCATTCCCACAAACAGTTCTAATCAGTATGTTATATCAGTTTTTCACTCATTCTTCTCATAAATATTTTTTACTCTTAACACTATCCTTCTCACATGCATCTTTTTTTCACCTCAAAATTTCTATTTTTATATATTTTAAATAAAATTATTTAAATTATTATAAATATATTTAATTAAAATAAAATAAAAACAACAACGTAAAACATAAAATTAAAAATAATTAAAAATAAAAAAATAAACTTTAATTAATTAGTTTAATACTATAAATGTAAAAAAAAGTTAAAAATATTTTTATTTAATTAACTCATTTTAATTAAAATATATACTTAAATTATTATTTTATTTAAAAGATTTTAAAATGTTTTAATTAAAATATTTTAATTTAAAGTTATTTATAATTACTATTTATGGTGGTGGGGCTCACCACCCCCTCCTTTCCACCTGCCCTTCCGGACGGGCAACCGCTTACAGACGGCCCTCCCCCATCGCCGCTCTTTCGGTGGGCATGGTTGATGTGTGAAAAATATATATATTAAATTATTATCAAAGCGTTTTTTTTTCCACAAATTAGTTTTAAAAATTGAAAATTCCCAACTAAACTTCACACAAACGGCAAGTGTACCGGTGGTGATATAGTAAAGTTTAGGTAAGTCCGGATATCGAATCCGTGGACACTACTGGCGGCTCTCGATAATAAACCTCTAATCTAATTAATTTTAATATTTTAAGTAATTAATATTAATAAACAAATAAATAATTTAACTAAAATTAAGTAATGGAAACACGACGAAATAAATAAACAAATTAAGAATTAATTCAAACTTGGAAACTTGAATACGATCAAATATATGAAATAACTAACTAGGCAGGAATCCAACCAACATGTGATGACCTAAAGGTAATGATTTGTATGGCTATCTCTAAAAATACGAATCTAAGGTTATCTAGCTATGTTGCTACTCCCTAAGAAAACCAAAGACACGTGTGAAGCACTAGATAGGTTTATTAAAATGTTTAATGGAAGATCACCCCTAGGTTTTCTTCCACATCATCTTTAAGATTATATTTTCTAACCCTAAGATAAAGGACAACTTAATTAAAGCCAATTAAATACCCTAAAACACTAACACCATGAGTGAAAGGCAATACACGCTCTCGCGAAATCTAAACCTAACAAGCAATGGGTAGGAGGTTTAAAGTAATATTTATCACCCCTAGGTTCTGGATAAGGTAGCACATTGAAAAATACCATTAAATCACAACAAATGCTCCTAAGATTAGATTATCTCTAATCAAAGTATAAAATTAAAAACACAAAGTAATTAATTTTAACGTACAACTTAATCTAGATGTCACGCAATCAATCAAGATCAAACATACACGAGCATGACAATAACTTT